>JANIMX020000559.1:2200882-2215936 GCA_024582655.2 Erythroxylum kunthianum
TAAAACCTAAGGGTACCAAGGGCTAGAAATTAAGAAAAGAAAGGAAAACAAACTTATAGGGTTCGGGTGATTGAAAGCAAGAAAGAAATGAGTTTAAAGATGGAAATGTTGACAATAGAGCAAAAGCTCTCCATCACGATCGTGATAGTGTCACGATCGTTGCAAATGACTTTGCAAAGTAAAGGAACTTAGATCTTCATATGTTTTGTGGGTGTCCCTCCCACTAAAATGGTTTAAGATAAATGGTTTTGAGATTTTTCTTTCTAAAAGAGTTCCCGTGTTTACTATGTTTCAAAGAGAATGTCATATAAAAGAATAATTGTTTAAAAATGTTTTAAACTAAATACTAGTACTCATTGAGCTCGTTTACCTCATACTCTTTTGTTTTCAACCAACTCTTAGGTGTACCCTCCGAGGACCGATTTGACAAGACCCTACCGCATGAATAGTTGCCATTGATCGGTGTTGTAGTGTATGTTATTTTGCAATGTACATACTGCAATTTATTCCACTGCATATTCATATTTTGTCACATGATTGTAATCCTTAAGAAATCATTTTGTGAACTATACTTTTTCTACGGATTACAATTTACCCAATGCATTAGTGTTTTAAATCAATTTATGAATGCCTTTGGATGTACTGATTGAACGTGATGTACTGTGATCTTAGTGGAGTAATGCATGATATTGGAAATGCTTTAAAACTATTTGCAGGTTTGCCTTTTAAATTTTTTGGCTAGTCCGAAAATAGTCGTTGTACTGCCGAAATTTTTAAAGAGACTTTTTTAAAAACAATGCTCCACTACTTATATTAAGAAAAAAGTCAAGTTATGTTTTAAGAAGGCTTAGCTTCATGGAGTTCCTTCAGTGAGATAGCGAATGAGTATCGATCTGAAGGGTATTCATGGAGTGCCGGCAGGCCGCCCAGTCCACGTAGGATGAGGTCCTGTCAATTTAGCTATATGATCTCGTAATAAAAAAATCTTATGATTTAGAGAAGGAGAGCTGGAGTTCTCTTTAGGGATAAATGTGTTAAGAGTTTCTTCAAATTCTAATTACGTAAATAGAAAAAGGAATGAAAAAGTTTTTATTAATATGAAAAAAAAGAAAAGGATAAAAAATGAAATTTAGAATTTTTAATGAAAATTGATCATAAAAAGCTAAGTTCAGTAAATTTTTGTATCATAAATTGTTTAAAGCTTGATCAGTTATCACTAGCTGATAAGAATCATTTACCAAACATGTTACTAAGAGCTGATTAAAATGAATCAGTTATCAGCTAATCTCATCCGTTCAATCATACGGACAATTAAATCGGATTTTTTTTCTTTTTAATTTTTAAGAAAAGCCTAAGAAAGTTAGCCCCTGAATGATTCTTGAAAACCCCACCTCCAAGAAAACATTCATACGCATTCAAGGCATCTAATTGAATTATAGTTCAATAAATTCTAATTAGAGGACAACTAAAACATCACAAAATATACAAACACCCCTAAGAATCAATTCCTCTCACTTGTATTGATAACATAACCTTTCGATTCTCCAAATAAAATAAAAATAGAAGAACACTTTCATTTACTATTGTACTAATACTATAACGTATTAAATTGGTTACTGTAAGTACAAGAAGATTTATATAGCCGCCTCCTCATGAATGAGAGTCGTATAGTCAAATCTCCTCTGCTTCCTGTCTCCTTCCTCGCCCACCGCCAATCACCCTCCTCATTTTCCTTATAAGTTCACTCGATTCAATCGATTTTCGCCTTCAAACCCCACAACAACCAGCGACCTCCCATTGTTACAGAGCTCCAGAACATGGAAATGGAGGTGGTTTTACCACTCGCGCCACTGGACTTCAAATTCGACAGTAGTACTTGTTCTTCACCTTACATGACCGCACCCTCAAGTCCTCAACGGTTCGGCAACTTCTTCAGTGCCCCAACCAGTCCCACTCGAATTTCCGCTTTCTATCGTGAGCTTCGCGGCGGTTCTGATCATATTGCCGCCAATATCTCTTCCTCTGCTATCCCTTTTGATTGGGAAGAGAAGCCTGGAACTCCAAAGTCTGGAAGACATGAAAGTCAGAAAGAGGAAAACAACAAGAGCAAGATCCGTACTGAAGATGATAATCATGGAGGTTTTGTTGGTGGAGATTTTGAATTCAACTTCAGTGGCCATTTGGAACGTACTTCGCTGTCTGCTGAAGAGCTTTTTGATGGAGGAAAGATCCGACCTTTGAAGCCCCCACCCGGTTACGACTCCTCTGTCTCGTCTCCGAGATCTCCAAGGTCACCAAAGTTAAGAGCTAAGAAAGATGTTGACCCTTTCCAGGTTGCCATAGAAGAGACTCGTAGAAGAGAATTTATCACACCTCAGAATCAAGACAAAGAACAAATTCGACGAGGAAGAGAAAGAAGTTCCAGTTCTTCATCTTTTACACATCAAGTACGTAAAGGAACCAGATCTTTGTCACCTTTCCGTGTCTCTGACATCATGTTAGAACATGATCCAGGGAGTGCTATCTCAACAAGTGACAAAGTTTCAACTACTACTACTACTACAAGTAACGGTAAAGCATCCTATGTATCATCGATCCTCTCAGCGATGTCGTTTTCCAAGAGCTACAAGAAATGGAAACTCAAGGATTTGTTGCTCTTTCGAAGCGCATCAGAGGGTAGAGCAACAAGCAAAGATCCATTGGCTAAGTACGCAGTGTTGTCAAAGAAGGAGGTGGTAGAGGACGTCAGAAACTCAAGTTTCCGATCAATTGACAGTGGAGGAAGTTCCCGCAGGCGAGGGCCGCCGGTATCAGCTCACGAGATGCATTACACGGTGAACAGAGCGGTGTCGGAGGAGATGAGGAGGAGGACCTTTTTGCCGTATAGGCAAGGGCTTCTTGGTTGTTTGGGCTTCAATCCTGGTGTGCATGAGATCTCTAGAGGTGTTGGGTCTTTGACACGTGTATGAAAATGATCCGCTCGTTCTGGTTCTGTCTGTCAAGCAAACGAGATCTTTTTCCTTAATTTTTTTTTGGATTATATCTCTTTCTTTTCTTCCCACTCATCTCATGATCTCTGTTTTGGTTAATGTTACTTTGATATACGTGTTAGTTATAGTATAGTATGTCACTTTCCATTGAAATGGACACAAATTGTATAAAATCACAATCAAGGGGGCATTTAAAAGGCTATACAGAATATGAACTGGTTTTGATTGGGTGTTATCTGGAAATATTTATTGGCAAGTAATCTATATGAAGTCACTCTAATTGCCTAATAATTCTCAACATGTTTGATTGAATTCAATGTTTTCCAAACTCAGTTTTTGATGGTCCAAATCGGCAGCTTGCTTGTTTTTTTTAATCACTAACGTCTCAAGACCAGAACATTAATGTGAAAAGTAAATCATATGAGCTTGTAGACTTTGATACAGCAAGGTTGGAATATAGGCTGTTAGTATAAATCATTTATCTAAGCTTATGGTCCTGTTGGGGCATATTTCTCGAGTATGTTTCTCAACAAAAGTGAAGGTAGGATATGCTGTATATATTTAAATTTGGCCCTTTCTCTGAATGGACCAATCTAGAATTAAACAAGTATACATTCCCAGCTAGATCACCGGAAAGTGGCAAATGTTGGAGAATGATAACACAACATGGAATAGCCAAAAATATAATATATATTTATAGTTAAAAGGAAACCCACACATGGGTTGGAAAGAGATTTCCTTGACATAATCATTAGGTTTGTGGAATAATTACGCTCATGATCTGGTACAGTGTAAAGTTGTGACATGTTTTTTGGCCCCTCCAGTAGTCAAACATAAGCTGCAAGAACATGATTGTATGTATATCAAAACAGGATAATATAATCTATGTGCCTGTACTACAGCATCAACATTTCAATTCCAACAAAAGAATGAGTAATCCACATCTCTTTTTGACAAAACCACGAAAGTCTGTGGGTATTCACTTGTTATGACATGAACACAAAACCAATGAGAGCATTTCCCTTCAATTTATGAACATATGATCTGCAGATTCTAAATCATTACTATTTATGAAAATAATCTTTAGTTTGAAAATTCACTACCTCTGTATCTTTTAAGTAACCTGAGAGTTCCAAACAAAAGAAAGGAGACAAGAGAGGCTATGCCTCAATTTGTTTGAGATGTTTTAGACTCTTACATTACATGTGGATTGGCTTTAAAACGTTATAACATTGGTGTGACTTGTATCTGATGTTGTACTAAGAACTTGAGACACCAGGACGAGGAATGCTGAAGTGGACAAATGAAATTTTGCATTACCAACAAGCACAAGCTGCTAAGTTAGGACTACAAGGTTCAGAAGTTATGGCATTTACAATTACAGGGACGTATCAGGACAAACGGACACACCATTTGACAAAATGGTCGTTGCATACATGTCCATGTACGAATGTTTTGCTCATTCACTTGCCTTTCTGCTAATCCTTTAAATTTTGTTTTGGTTATAGAAGTATATGTATGTATACAATTTCATGGTTACTCAAAGAACTAAAATCTTCTGGTAGGGTATCAGTATCAACTGATTTGTAGCAGAAAGAGGGATAACAAAGGTTAAGTGATGATTCACATACATGGATAACAAAGGTTTTGGGATTTGTTTTAGTATGGAAAAAAGATGAGTACGGGCATGCTTGCAAAAGCTATATTCTTTTATTACAGAAAGCTAGTAATGCCGATGATAGAGGAGACCTACATGAAATGTGTCCACTAATTATGCTATAACTTTATTCTCAGGGGTTGTTAGAGAGGCAAAGTCTAAAAGGAAGGGACATTATGCCATTAATGTACTGTTTGCAATAATGGGGCGAAATTCTCAATGACCACTTATAATTTAAATTTCTGCAAAAAACAAAACAAAAAAACCTGAGAGAATGATGTTAGTGATCATGAGCATATATATATATATACTATGCTAATGGGTTGTCAGTTATATCTGATTATCATCTATAGTTTCATTGCATGGTTGTTGGTGATAATGATGTGTTCATGAATGTTACTGCAATTCCATAATCCAAATTGTTTCAAGAATGAAAAAAATCTATCGTCTGCAAGCTATTGGCTGTTGGATACTAATGATTCATCAGTCCAAAGAACTCAGCATAATCCAGCAGGTCAGTATGACTTCATGTTCCATTACACGATCAGGGCAGGTTTGCAGGAATAAGTTGTACTGTTTATATTATATGGATTAACATAACATCAATTTATTATTCATATTGTGCTTGTATTATTCGTAATTATTTTCGAAGTTACTGAAGGTTAAAAGTTATTGTTCAACCAATATTTTATATACTGGGGGAGCCAAAGCATGTAGCCTTTTTCCTTGGTAGTCCTTCATCCTTCCCTAACTGTCCTCTATGCCTAGTACATACTTTTATAGCTCCTGTTATCTTTTTATCTTCGAACAGAAGGAAGCTAAAGCTATGTTCTTTTTTTTTTTTTAATTTGAATAATATTTTATGTTGTTATCAGTTACGTAATAAGTTCTTATTTGTCTATTGCAATCATTATATTTATTCCAACACCAACAGCAATGCAGATTTTTTAATGTCATTTTCTTGGTTTTGAATTATTACTGAGGCATTGATCATATAATCATTTTCCTTTTCCAATCAAGTAACTTACAAGGGTAGTATAGTCTAATACCATTAGAACTGGAGCAGAATTATGACTTCACTACGTTAATGTTATCACACTTAATCGCCTTTTTTTTTTTACGTTTTTAGCATCATCTCTATAAACAATTGACTGACCTGTCCATTTTGCTTGTTTGCTTGACAAGGTACTGCCTTATCACTTGTTATTTGTTACAAAATTCTCCTCTTTACAAAGTTTGCTGACTTCTTACATATCATTCTGGTCAGGAAAGTGATGTTGAATTCAAAGTTTTTCAGTTCGAAAATTGAGACCAAAGCACTGGATAACAAGAGATCATATGATTTGGAAAGTTTGATAAGAGTGGTCAAAAGTATCATTCTACGCCAGCACAAACAAAAACTAAAAAACAACCTTTGCTCCCTTATCCTGCGTCAGATGATACACATGTCGACGGAATATTTGGTGGAAGGATGTTTTCACCATTAACGAGCAAAGTATTGGTCGCAAAGTTTAGCTTCTAGCATGTCATGCCGTTTAATCAGTTCTCCAGCCTTAGCCTTAGCCCTAGTTACAGTAGCTATGTTATTTCTCAATGGGTTGGAAGAAGTGGAGAATAGTATATGAATATGATCTTAGGAACCAAGATTATTGTAACTTTTCAATGGTCAAGTGTTTTATTATTATATTAAGTACACCAGACAGCCTCCAAAGAACTTAAAAGGTCAATTCCAATGGACGCTAGTGCAAGCACTTGGTGTCGTGGTTAGCATCAAGCTTTGAAGTGTGACCAACAGTTGGGTGCTTGTTATATGGTCAACAATTGTCCCTACAATCTAATAAATAGATAATGACTTTGAGAGCTCAGTCGGCTGATTTTTATGACTTGTACAAGTCAAATGTTGGCAGAGGTAGCACTGAATTAAGTGTTCCCTCCTACCCACGTTGGAGTATTGTATTCTCAAGATTTAATATCTAATTCTTTCTATAATGCTTGTAATAAATAAGTTCACTACAAAGTTAGCTAAGTCAAGTTCTTTCATTAGATCCATAATCCACACCTATAACAATCATAGACGACAACACTGACCACAACCACACCATTGAGAATCATAAGCCACAACACTGACACATGACCAGGAGTTA
Source organism: Erythroxylum kunthianum (assembly GCA_024582655.2). Classification (NCBI taxonomy): domain Eukaryota; kingdom Viridiplantae; phylum Streptophyta; class Magnoliopsida; order Malpighiales; family Erythroxylaceae; genus Erythroxylum; species Erythroxylum kunthianum. The sequence continues at coordinate 2,207,674 of JANIMX020000559.1, forward strand.
TATGCCACAACCTTCCGTCTTCCATACCCCATACTCACAACTAAATCATCTTCACCTCCACTCGAAATGTACTTTCCATCCATGCTCCAAACGCAACATTAGCAGAACACCGTAATAACTTTTTGCACTGCATATAAATTGGTTCATTTGAAATAGATAAAAACTCATAAATTTGTTCCACAGTAGCTAAGTAGGTCCGATCAGTTGAGAGTGTAATATTGTTAATTCAACCTCGACAAATATGCTATCTGGCAACTGGGTTGCTCTTACTATAACAAGCGTGGGAAACAAAAGTTTAAGTTGGATCTTTGATAAAAGGAAAAGAAGAAATCACCTGTTCCATCCTTGTTCTTTTTCATACACGTACCAACTTCTCTCACCATGAGCAACAATAAAAGAGCTACCAATTCTAGGCATCCAATGTAATACTAGTGCAACTACTTGTCCACAAGGTTTAATGCTGGAAAATATTGTGTTTTTCAAACTAACCTCAGCGATTTCCCTTGAAATCTTCAACTTCCTTGTGGTCCCCTTACAAAGTTTCTCGAAGCTACAAGGCAAGGCATTTTCAACCGGAAGGGTCTTGCAAGGAGCTGAACTCATATGCATCCTTCATTATGTAGAATTATCGAGCATTCCTCACTTAATCTTATCGTAGATGACTCCTCTAGCTTCCTCTTATTAGATAACTTCTTTAATAATTTTGCACACTTTGACATATGTGAAAGCGCCTCAATAAAATGTAATTTAATGTGAAGTTTCTTAAAAAGTTTAAAGAATTTACCAAACTACTCATCTATGCGATCTTTCTTCAACTTAGTAGGGTATGGGATGGTAGGCTGGAATTCGTTAACTCTCAGAGGACAATCTGGGTCTTTAACTTTCTCTTAACTCTTTTTATCATTTGTATCCTTACCCTGGATCTTATTATCAGCTTGCACTTCTTTTCCTCTCCTAAGAGTGACTGCCTTCACATGTTCTTTAATATTGGTTTCGGTGCTACCAGGCACACTCCCTTGTTGTCTTTTGGAAATAAGCTGGGCGATCTGAGTTTCCAAATTATACATAGAAGCCTCTTGATGAAGTCTTTATGAATTGAAATCTTACTTCTGAATTTTGAAGAAACCTAGGCATAATGTCCTCCAAGCTTAGCTTCTTTCTTAATATGGGTGTTGCTAGAATCTTGATGAAGGGTTGTTTATTGATTGATCTTAATTCCTCCAAGAGAAATTTGGGAGATTCATCCATCCTGAATTGTCGTATTGTTGTATGGATTATTATAGGATCTAAGAGCATTTCCCATATAATCCACATGCTCGGGTTATAGTGCTTGACAGTCTCGACTTAGATGCATGGACGGACCTATGTGCATGACTATGGGGGCAAATGCCCCCACTTAAATAGGAGATTTATCTTATAAATATAAATTTTTATGATAATATATGAGTTTTTTAATATAATTTCAGTGTATTTATGAGTTTTCCCCCACAATATATATAAATTTTGCCCTCATAATATAATATATTTTACCCCCACAATATAAAATTCCTAATTTTATGTTTTGCCCCCATAACATAAAATTTCTGGGTCCGTCCCTGCTTAGATGTCCTAGCCCGCACATCTTACACTACATCACTTGGAATAACTGAGGATTCATTGTCAATCCATCAATCTTTCTACTCAAAGCTTCAACATGGTTCACCAATTTCGTAACTGCATCTACATCATATACTCCAGCTTACTTTCTAATTCTTGCTCAAGAAGAGCACAACTGATAATTATTCATTACCATATCTTCAATGAGGTACTAAGTTGTTTCTAGCGTTTTATTATTCAGTGCACCCTCAGATGTTACATCTATCATTTTCCTCTTTGTTTAATTTATGTCATTGTAAAAGTTCTGAATTTGCATCCATAATGGTAGACTCTGATGTGGACACTTCCTTAATATCTCTTCGAATCTCTCCCATGTATCATATAATTGCTCTAAGTCAACCTAGGATAGGAGGAGATATCATTCCTTAGTTTAATAGTCTTAGCTGACAGGAAGTACTTCAGAAGAAACTTCTCTGCTACTTGGTCCCAAGTGGTAAGAGATGACCTAAATAGAGAATGTAACCATTGCTTTGTCCTGCCCCTTAATGAGAACATAAATAGTCTCAATTTGATTACATCATCATTGGCACCATTGACCTTAAAGGTATTATAAATCTCTAGAAAGTTTGCTATATATGTGATAAGTGGTATTTATATAGGTTTTTCTAGGGTTTTCTAGGATACTTTGCATGTAGAGTGTATGTTTTAGGATGTGTAGTTTATGTTTCGTGTTAGTTTCATCTCATTTGCATGTGTATGTGTTTGTGTATAAGAATGTACATGAATAAGTGTTTTGCATGGTTTTTAGGTTGTGTTTTGCATGTTTTAAATATGTTTACATTTACATGATGTTGTGCATACTTGCATGAGGATGTTTGGCATGATTTGTGTTGCATTTGAAGAGTTATTTGACACAATCTCATGTGTAGCAAACTTAGGCATGTGGGGAGCATGGAGAAGAAGAGGAATGCTGGAAAATGAGCATTGCACAATTGTGTAATTTGTCGAGGATAATAATCGGCTTAAGCTTCATTTTTGGACATTTGGGCATATATAAACCACCTTATGAACCCTAGCTGCCAGAAGAACGAAGGAAGAAGTATCTTGAAGCTTGGAGAGGCACTTTTGGGGGAGAAGAACAAAGAGAAACAAGTGATTCAAGTGGATTTGCATCAACACTTCCAGATTTTCCAGCTTTGAGAGAAAAAAAGACTAAGCTTCTTCTTCTCTCTATTTGCTTATTGTTTCTTTGTTTCTTCTTGATATTTATGTCATGGAACTTTTGTATTTGATGTTGGAGCTGAGCATGAAAACTTAGGTATCATGTAAGGTTTTATTCCCTACTTACTTTGTATGGATCTTATTTAGTAAAATGATGAATTTCCATGTCTTTATGAATGTGAATAATGTACGTTTGTTCTTATTTGGCTGATATTGAGAGATGAGGCTAAGTAAGTGTGTTAAATCACTCAATGAGAGTTGGTGAGATAACTAATGAACATATATTGGGCTGAATCAAACATAGAATGCAGGTAAAATGTTTGTAATATGTGTTGACTTATTACTTGACAGAGATTGAGAGAAGATGTCAATTTCTTTGTGTATCCTACTCAATGAGAGTTTGTAGGATGTTAGACCACACATATATTAATTTAACAAACCTTAGGGGGAGATACCAAGTTAGGTTGAATGCCTAATGGATTGCTTAACAATGCGAAATAAGTGAGAAAGAAGTGGTAGATTGAGAGATCGCTAACTACTCACTCATTATGTAGTAATTAATTGGTTAGGAATTGAGAGAGGAATAACCAATACCTTTGGATATCTAGGGCCTAACATTAATCATTATTAAGCTAAGTAGTTGAAGTCAAACTGAGGAAGGAATGAAACCTTAACCTCGTAAATTGCCAATTTATATTTTTAGTATCCCGAATGTATAATTAACTAGGTAATGACAACCTAGTTTGCGTTCTTTTCTTCATTTCCAATTCTTTTGTGCCTTAAACAAAACCAACTCTAGCTTTAAGGTGTCTATCCAATCCTCGTGGGATCCATACCAAGCTATACTACAATCACGATCTGTATTCTTGCAGTAGCTTGGAAACAAGTGTAGGATTTTGCCTATCAATATGCGTTGGGGTATCTCGTAGTTTATCAAACTGGACATACTATTGTACCATCTGAATGATACTCGGTTTAGTCCCAAAATTATTAGCGGTAATAGTCAATCTCACAATGCTAGACTTTGTTTCCGTCAAGTTCGTACTAGCATAATCGAATATAGTCTTTGGTTGGTTTACCATAGCTTTTGATTCTTTGGTATCAATCTAACCTTCCAAGTCCTCTATTTGTTGATCTAACTCGAACTCTCTAAGTAAAGTTCATGGAGGTTTTTACAAATTGTCCTCTCAATCTTTGGATCTTCATCAATTAGGTGCAATGGATTTTCTCGGGTCATAAACTAACCCCAAGACCTATAGAAGTAAGAAAACCCCAGAGTCAATAAAATAATTAAACAAATTAAAAACAAAAAGTCAAAAGAAATAAAATAAGAAATAATGGATAGATTAACAAAAGCAAGGTTTTCCTAATATTCTAGCCCTAGTAATGGAGCCAAAAACTTGATTATATAATTTTATTTTATGCTTTAAACTGCAAATGCACGGTATAGTGAGCAATGACAAGTACAGGTTGATCCCATAATGACTATAAGTACTAGTAATGACCTATTTTCTATTATCTAGTTGTCGAATAAGATGATCATTTAATTTAAAACTAAACCAAACTAGAACATAACATAATAATGAATTAGAAAGAAAATAACATAATGATTAAACAATATCAAATAGCTAGCACTTAGGCAATTAATACCCCTAAGATCTCTTAAGTGTTAACCCTTTTATCATGCAACTCAATTATTGATCATTAGGCTGTGAAAATTCATATCTTATGTTAATATCTTTCTCAATACTATTAACAACTAATCATTGATTGATTAACTAAAACTTCTTTCTAGTTTAAACCCCTAAGATTGTATTACATCAATTCGTGAACTTCTCTATTAGGTTTGACCCTAATATAGAGGATTTATGAAAACTTATCTCTAGGTTTGCATACAACTCCTTCCAATTATGAATTCATACAAAAATAAATTTTCAATCTTAATCATATGAAATCAAACACTGAACTATTATCTTAGACATAATAATTCAATAATATAAATGAATGATTGAATCTCAATGAATAAATCATTCAAATTGCATTAAATAAACAATTAAATCACACTATCCATCCCTACTAAGGGCTCATCATACCTAGGCACTAAACAATCATAGTTCATAAACATAGAAAGTGAAACAAACATCAAACATTCAGAAGAAGCGTTAAAAAGAAAAGAATATATGATATATATATCCCATTTTCTCTAATGAAATCCTCTTGAAACTTTGATGAAAGGCTGCTCTTTATTAGATCTCTTAAAGTAATGTTCATGTTTTCCTCGCACTAGGTTCAGAATTGCATCTTTTGTTCTAAATGTGGTCTCTAACTTCAATTCTAGTTGCTTCCTTTCTGTCTTCTCTTCATAATTGCCTTTTATATTGTGAAATTAGAGTTTTTGGATTATACACAGTCATATGAGTGACTGTATCTCAAAACTCTTCAATTTTTTTATTTATCTCCAAAACTCTTCAGAATTGTGATTTTACACTTTCTCATTAGCTTACACGCTCAATTTTTTTAAAAGATTCCCAAATTTTACGCTTTTTGTTTCTAGATTGCTAAATTGCGGAATAACTAAGCGATATTTTATCGTTTAGTTATCCTGCAATTTAGCAATCTAGAAAAAAGCGCAAAATTTGGGAATCTTAAAAAAAATTGAGCGTCCGGGCATGAGACATGGTCGTGTATATTACTTACACAGGCTTATACCTCCATACAGGAAAAAATAACATCCTCGACACTTTACATGTTCACAGTCTTTTACACGATTCCTTACACGACCATGTGTATTACTCATATGGTCGTGTACATCTTCACACGAGCGTGTATCTCTAAAATAGCTCTAATTCTTTCGTTTATGTCACGATTTCATCCGAATTCTTCTCTTTTTGATCCACAAAGGCAATTGAGACATGAAAACACACTTGAAATGTAATAAGTACAAAAAAACGTAAAAATCTCAAATAACAAGTAAAACACACTTAATATGGGCATAAAAACATATTACATTAATCGTTTATCGGCCTTTCGTCCTCTCTTGTTTGGATTACTCATAAATTGAGCTCATTTATGCAGAGAGAACTATATAATCTCATACTGATTGATTTTTAGTAGAAAAAACAACTTGTCTTTGCCATTTTATATTTATTTAATATATAAGGATATTATTTGCTAGTTACAGACTACAACTGCTTCAAACTGATAACTGCTTATGCTAAATTATAGGAAAGTAACATTTGAAAGTAAATACATAAAAGTAGCCTGAGTCAATTGGATAGATTCTCTTATTGGGTTATTGCCGAATATTTTTTCTTATTGAGTTATTTCCAAATCTTTTTATCTATACATCCCATGGATATGGCGCTTGTAAACTTTTGGAGATATAACATAGTTACTCCATTTGTAAAGGCCTCCTCAAAGAATAAAAGTAACTAACCCCTTCTCCTACAAAATTTATCTTCAAAAGTGTTAACTTGGGACCTTGGTTTACTTGCTGGACATATTACTACTCAACATGATTTTGCAAACAAACTTAAGAGAAGTGTGAAACTATTCTCACAAGTGTAGCCAGCAAAGTCACTTAACTCCATTATCACAAATTCCACCAAGGAGGATGCACTATTCTTCAGAGACTGCTGTTGAGCAGACAATACTAGTAAATCCATTTTCACATTTGCAAACATCATTGCGAAGATACTTTCCATACCCACTGCAATTGACAGGGCAACAGTATTTACTACAATTGTAAACATAAAACCCAAGAAAATAGTTACACCTTCCATCTACACAACCCCCCATTGTAATTTCATGAACTGGGGCATTGTCCTAGTATTGAAAATGAGCTTGAGTTGCAAAGTTCATGTTAAAAAGGGAACTCAATTCACTATTAAGGCTAGAGAATCAAACAGGTTCGCCACCTTCAAGTTGCACTTTCCAAATACCATTTACAAACATATTCAAGAGAATTGTTCACATATCTATGCTGATAAAAAACACTTCGTTGGTTTATTGAATCCCACATCAACCCAGTACATCTTGAGCTACTCCCTCGTACTTTACCAATCATTTTGTCAGGTGCCTAAGTATTTTTAGTGTCGCTATATGATCCAGTAATGATCTAATTTAACATAAGCCTTTTCTCCTATATGTGACCCTGATGTGTCGGGCACATAAATTTAAGTTCATAACTATGTCATGAATGCACTATTACCATCATCCCTAATTTTTCATCTTAGACTTGTTCAAAAACCCGACTACATCTTCTTTTATTTTTCTTTCCCTCTTGTCCATAATTGCACAATCCCATGGAACATGTTGATAGGTCACTGCCCAACTGAGAATGTCTCTAGTAGTAGGTCTTAGAATCGCCAAAATGACCATGCTTGAATCAGTCACACTCTTTCACAAATTTCCATGTAAATTATATACCTTCTTCTTGTCCATAGGCAGAATATCCACTTAGTAGAAAATTTTCCTTCATGAGCTCAACAATCAATGCTCTCCTAGACCAATCAGTTCTTCTTCTGAGAAGCTTCTCAATAAATAATGACCCTCCATCAATATCTTCAAGGCAAAAAAAAAAAAAGGTATACCAATAAACATTGATTTAGCTGGACTTTTTATTTCTCTATTAATGGAAAGAGCCTTCAATAGTACTGTTTGTATCACTATAAAATTCCATTAACTCTTATGACATGAGCAACATTTAGTACTTAGGCAAAGGTTTGTTCAAGGCTAGTATTCCACTCATACAAATCAGGGTGAGACCTTGTCCATCAAGTCCATCAGAAAGCACTCGATTAACTTATTATGCTTTCTAACCAAGACACTGCCAGAGTTGATCAGGTCAATGTGTAATATCAGATTTTGGGTCTGTCAACTGGAGTGACACGCCAGTGTCAACTGAAGTCAAATGCCCGTGTCCGCTGGGCGTGTCAGGTGCAAGAGAAGGATATGTCAGGGGCAAAAAGGTAATTTCACATGAAATTAAATTATAAAACCCTCCCAACTGACTCTCTGCAGAAACTTCAAAATTGTTAACAAAAAAATAATAAGAAGAAGAAAAGCACAACCTTCATCCAATTTTCCCGAACCAAGTCTCGTTCAACACATTGGAGGTTAAGGAACTCATTTCGAGCCTTGGATTCGTCAAGTTCTCCAAGAAAGTCAAGAAATCTCAAGAGAAAGTTTAGGTAATTTTATCCCATCTTTCTCTAATGTGTTTGGGGCTTGAGAATATTATTCCCTGTGCTAGAATCTGCATGAACTAGGATTTGGATGAGTGAAATAAACCAAGGAATTTTACGCATAAAAGGTGTTCGATAAAATATCTAAGTGAGGTTGGACAGTATGCTGGACACGGCCAGGACACGCTCGTGTTCTCTAGGCGTGTCAGCAACATATTGGACATGGCCACTATACGCCTGTGTTCACTGGGGGTGTCAAG
>JANIMX020000559.1:2589645-2603836 GCA_024582655.2 Erythroxylum kunthianum
CACCACAGCCCCTACCTCCCAACCATCTGATTCATCCCAAGCCCATCAGCTATCACAAGCCACACATCCCCCAGTGCCAACACCACAACCACTTCTAGCCTATCCAGAAGGGTCCACACAAGCTCAAACAGAGGACAAATTGCAACAGATCTTAGATCACCTCACTTCTAACCACCAGACACAGATGACACAAATGTTGGACCTCGAGACACAGATGACACAAATCCAGAATGAGCTAGCCTCTATGAAAAGGAAATTCCAGAAATTCCTTCAATCCCAAAATCTTGAAGTGTCTTTTCCACCATCCTCATCAGTATCTTCCCCATCATCCTCACCAAGGCATTCTCCATCGCGGCCACAACCGTCATCCCAATAAGCTTTCTCTACCCTTATTGTCTTTTTATTGTTCTTAGTTTCCTTTCTTTACCTTACTCCTTGTGTATTTGGTGTTGTGATTAGAAATGAAACTATACTTGAACCACTAGGCCACTGTATTGCCATGAGAATCCATTATGCTAGTTGGAACAAAAATTGAAAAAAGAATTGCTTCCTCTTAAGGTAATATTTACAATGTTAATTATCATTAACACAAGAAAATTTATTTACAATTTGAGAGTGAAACAAAGTATTGACAAGAGAAAGCTGACAATCCAACACTGCAGAACCTCTCTCCACTATCTGTCCAATGCAGAAAGAAACGGGACTTGGCCTCTTTGTGGGGTTTGACAACTCTCCTCTGTCCTTGAGTTTATTGGTAAAGCTTGAGGAACTAGCTCAGCCAATCGAATCTTTTCACTGGCAAGTCTATTCTGTAATGAAATTTTGCAAACTTTATCAGTTTTCAGAAGGAACATCAGACCCTAGAATTCAAGGACCGTATAGTCAAAAAAATGATTACCTTAATCGTCAAATCTTGCACTTCTCTTTCTAAGGAAGTGATTCTATTTTTAAGCTGATCTAGCGCCTCTTCCGCAATATCAGGTGTTAAATTAGATGCAGGTTTCGTTACACCGGTGGCCTGAAGGTTCAATCAAAGAAGAGTAATTTATAGGTGTTTTACACATGGGAGTGTGAAACCTGAACTACTTGGCTTGACATACCTTTAGAATGCTAGTGCACAGGCCAACTAGCTTCTGTGCTAATTGCACTTTGTCTAGCTCAATTTGCTGCAACAAAAAAATATATATATAGTGAAATTCGTGTGCCTTAGCTATGATCAAAGAATATCTAGAATTTTTGTCCCTGCATTAACCTTTAGTTGGCTCATTAGACGTTGCTCCTCGTCAAAATTTATATGGGGACTTTTGCCACTGGAAGCACGATAGTGTGCAAGTTCTTCATGGACACGTGACAGACTGACCTTGGCTTGATGCAACTTACCACTAAGTTCTTCATTTTGTAGTTTGAGCAAATTATTCTCTTCCTGTTGCATTGTAAGGTTATAACTTTAGATTGACTCAGATGAGAACACTAGTAGAAAGTTAAGGTACTTAGGCATTTAATGAAGTTACAGCAGAATTTCTGCCCTTGTAGCATTCGTAATTACTTGCCTTGATTTTTGCATGATGATGAATGCGCTGTTGGAGATTTTGTTGGCCAGACAATTTTCTGACTTCTCCTTCAAGTTCCATCACCCTCTTCTTATGATTTGTATTCTCCATCTACTCCGATAGAAGAAAGTAAGGAATAAAGGAACAGATGTTTCCACGGTAGATGTACTCACTACATCTAACTGATTGAAAAGTATTATTTCAGAGAAGAGATGTAAGCATTTAAACCTTTAACATTTCATTTTCTGTTTTGAGCAATTGATCACGTTGTCGTAGCTTTTCTAATGCTACCTCTGCCCCGACCATTTGAGCCTGTTTACAGTCAATTTCCTCCAGCCATCTACAGAATAAGCAAGGGATATATATGAACATTCCAGTCAGAATGCAAAGTGGAAAGGTCATTCCAGTCAGAATGCATACCCTTGCCGCTCCTCAATAAATTCGTTGAGTTGCTGTTTAAGCTTGATAACCTCCTGCTCCTGTGTGGACATCCGTGCAATTAGGCAATGAACACTCATAATAGCGTATGTCATTCTATTTTTCATTAAAGGAAACAGTACCTTGTGATGAGGTTCCAAGCTATTAAGTTGAGCTTTCTCTGCTATCTTCTGTACTTGCTGCTTATCCAACAATGACTGTAGTTAACAGAAATGGACCTTAGTGTTTTTCATCAATAGTTGTTATTCCCCATCATACCATGGTATTCCAACAGCTATGGTTGATACGAATACTAAGTCAAATAGTAAGTATATTACCACAAAGTTTGTCATATCCAATTTCACTCCCAGTAAATCTCGAATTACATCATGAGTCATGCTCTCAGCAGCTGCTAATCTGGCATTCAATGAAAATATCTGGACAAGAGCAAGATTGTACAGTTTACACAAAAAATTTATATGTAGACAAATCTGAATTAATATTTTTGAAGGTAAATCTACCTCTTTTTGCCTATTTACTGCCATTGATTCTAGCTCTTCAATGCGCATTCTTGCAGCAGTAAGCTCCTCATTTTTCTCTGATTTTATTTGCTGTTGCATGCCCAATCCAATGCATTTGAAGGGAGAACTGGAGCCTCTAGACTTGGATGTATTTTTCTCCAACTTGCTTGATGAAGGATTCGACAACTGAGAAGGGCCTTCAGTTTTCAATTGTTCAACCAGGGCTTCCAATTCCTTGAACTGTTTATGAATTTCAATTTTAAAAATGTTTACATAAAAAGAGAAGAACAATTGAATTCCAATCAGCCTACCTTGTTCTTATACTCAGCAGCCTGGGCTTCTGCATGTATATTTAGCTCAGAAATATGTCCCTTGAATTGTGCAATCTGTTGCACGGTATTAATTGAACATGCTTAAATAGTGCACAGGAAAAAATCCACATTCTAGTATAAAAATGAGCAGAGAATAATTTTACCTCTGCATCCTTGTTGGATATATCCCTCTCTAGTATTCCTATACGCTGCATGACTTGTTCAAGTAGTTTATCCTTCTCCTCCACATGCCTATAAATTAAAAAAAAAAAAGCAGAAGTTTTCAATTTGAAGCAATATTTCAGAATATGTGCAGCAGAAACAGTCTGCTAGATGAACCTTTTCACATCAGTATCAGCATTTTCGAAATTCTGCAGCTGCTGTTTCACAGCTTGAAGCTCTTCTTCTAACTCTTCTCTCTGCAGTCTCTGTTGCTCAGTTTCTTCTTTAAGAATGTCAACCTAACAAATGGAATGCATAAGAAATTGTTGTAATCACAATTAAGGTTCATGCAACTTACTATAGGTGGAAAAGACTAACCTTGTTTTCTAATACATATATTGTACATTCCAGCTCTTCAACAGACCTCTCTAGCAACTTCACCTCTTCTTCCTTGTCTTCAGCATAGGCCCTCCTTGATTCAGCAATCTGGCATCAGATAACAAATATAATAAAGAAATGCCACAGACATGATGGTATTTGGTAGATCTGATCATGAGTGACCGAAATAATTGTGTACCTGCCGTGCCTCCAAAGCGATTGCTTCATTCTCTTCAGCCCAAGCCTGTGTGTTTTCAAGCTTATGTTTCAAGCTATGCATCTCAGAATCAAGCTGATCTCGCTCACTAGTGAGTTTACCTAGATCGTTCCTTAAGTATTCAATAGTATTATTCATTTGACAAAGAGTATCACCCAGTAGAGAGACTTCAATCTCCAAGCTCTCAGCCACGCTCATTCTCTCTGCTAACTCTTCCTCTAGAGAACACTTTGCAGCTAGGACTTCTTTAACCTGAACTCTCAGTTTCTCATTCTGACACTTGAGCATTGTCTGAGACTCAGATTCTTTTTTAAAACTTGACTCAAAAGCATCAATCCTAGCCAGCTTCTCCTGTAACTGAGCCTCCAACAGTTGATTATTAGCAACAGCAATATCAAGTTCACTTGATTTAACTACAACCTCCTCTTCTAAAGCTACCAAAGAAGCTTCCAGTTCGTCCATCCTATCCCTTTGATCTTTAGAATTAGATGCTGACTCCTGCAACAGGCTCAGATCAAATAACAATCCTTTCAGAATGTCATCCTTCCTTAACAACTCAGCCTGAAGATCTGTGTGGTTAGATAACAGCTCTTTAGCATGACACTCCAAGCACTCAATTTCTTTTACAAACTTAGATGTCCTCTCCAAACTATCACTTACCTCATGAAACATTTTCTCTGCAACCAAGTAGCTTCCTTCCCCCAGTACATTAAAAATTCTGTAATTTGCTTCATGAACATTTTCCATGGAATGCACACATTTCACGGAGTTCAATCTTGACCTGGTGAGCACATCATGTGTATCTTTCTCATAAAATTTAAGTTTATTTCTCAAAAGAATGTTCTCCTCCTTCAGTGCATCAAGCCTGTTGCCAAATGTTTGCAATTCCTGACTCTTTTTACGCAAATCACCCATGATGGCAGATTGAGAATGAAGAAGTTCACCCACCTCAGTGTTTTTTGCCTCCAGCCCATTCTCAAGATTAGCAATAAGAGCCTCCAACGAGCTAATTCTATCCTGCAACCTGCAATTCTCAGCATTAGAGGCATCTATACAGGTTAGGGATGATTCAACTTCAGAACTTGCCTTCTCCAAATCTTGAAGGACTTGGCTTTTTTCTGACATCGACTTCCTTATGTCACTTTTAAGTGACTTGTTTTCTTCTTCCAAGTCACTTAATCTGCTAAGCTCCAAATCTTTCATATGCAGCTCAGATTGGAGCTTATTTCTTGAAATTTCCATTAGGAGAATATCTTTTTGTAAGGTTTCCTTATGGTGATCAAGAGCGGAGATCTGGCTGCAAGAATTTTCTGAAACCATCTTTTGGGCCTTCAAATCTTCTAGTAAGTTTCTATGCTCAGATTCAAGAGCTTGAACCCTGCTCGTTAGTCTCACATTAATTTCCGTAACATCACTTAGCTTAGTTTTTAAATTTTCATTTGTGCAAATAATATCTTTCAGCACTTGAATTTCATTTTGAAGTGTCATGCTTATGTCATCCTTCTCCCTTTCAACATTTCTAATATATTCTCCCAGAACAGCAATCTCAGCTTCTGTAGAAACTAAGATTTGTTCTTTCATGTCCTCATCTACCTTGGAAAATATTACTTCTTCCATCAAGTTATCAAGGATGACAGCACAGCTTTTAAACTCTTTCTCTGCTGCTGCTTTTTTGAGACACATCTCTTCTAGCTCTGATACCAAGATAAACGACTCAATCTCTTTCGCACACAACTCCATCATGAAAATTTCAGCCTGAGAATTCAGGAGTTCATCTTTCTCTTTCATAATGTTTGCTTGATCAAGAAGAGACATGACAACATTTGTATTATTGGAGTCCAACTCCATCATTAAAGTCGCAAGCTGAGATCCCATATGGTTACATCTTTGCAACATAAGCTCCTCCTGACGCTGTAAGTCTAAGATTTTTTTGTCAAAATCATTCAACTTAACTGTAAGGTGCCCAGTCTCCTCTTCTTTCCTCAAGATCCGATCAAAACTGTTCTTGATGTCAGCTAGTAGTTTCCCCTTGAGAGTTCTGCACATTTGGAGCTCTCTACTTGACTTTGAATTATGCTCTCTTAAATTTGATATAAGTGAGTTTGATTCACATAATCCATGTTGAAGCAAACCATTTTCTGCATTTAGCCCTGTCACCGTTTCCAACAGGATTCCCATATGACAAAGGTGTAGCACTGAGATAGCACAATCCTTCACAATTATCTCAGACCAGACATCTTCAAGCCACGAACGGTACAACTTTCCGGAGTCCAAAAATAGAGCCTTAATGCAATTGAGTTCATATACCATAGAAGTAAAATTTTCCGTGAAAGTTTTATGAACCTCATTAAATACACCCTCCAAATCCTTCATTTCAATCAAATTTATGCCAAACTGATATTCAAGATCCTGCAGTTGTTGTTCCTTGACCTGGTAGATGGTTTGCAAGCTCTGAATCTCACTAACAAGCAAATCTTTCTCTTTTGTTGAGGTGGTCACCACTGTATTCAACTTTTCCATTTCAAGCTTCATTGTCTCATTAGCTATCACCAGTTCATTGATCATGATATCTGCTTCCTTCATTGTATACTGTGCCTCTTCAAATTTGGCTAAAATACAAGAAGCTTCAGCTGTTTTTTGGGTTGCAACTATCTTTACATCACCAACTTCCATCTCAAGAATCTGTAGAACAACAATTGAAAGTTGAGAAGTGAATTGGTGGTTGAAGGCACAACATCAATGCATCAAAATTAGGAATTTGTCATCTTTGTAAAAAATAAACTAGTCTGTCGACATAAATGCTTATAATTTAATGGAACAATAAACTATCTATGTTTGAGGGACCAACTTTTATCTCAGCATACTGAAAATCTGTGATTGGAAAAGCTGACAAACAAAATTAGAGACAAAAGAAGTAGCATCAATGCACCAAAGAACAACATTAGAAACATGGCCTCTTATTGAAGCATAGATTTTTTTTCCTCAAAACAAAAACCTATAAATTAATGGAAAAAGAAAGCAACTTTGACGTTATGACAATTGTTGCATCAGATTATTGGATTATTGTTAGGTGATACAGGTCTTAAGCATATAACATGTTCATTTTAATCAACTCAGCAGGAAATTGATTAAGAAAGTGACAGGTTACCTCTTTTGTTTCACACCACAGAGTTCCAACATCCTGGACAGCCAGTTCCAGTGCCTGAAGCTTATTATTAACAGCTCCAATCCTACATGTGAATTGTTCATGAAAACCGAAAGTAGCTGACTGAAAAGCGAGTAATTGAACTGTGAAACATTTCATGTCTTCTTCAGTTTGTTTCTCAGCCATTTGTAGTTTCTCATTCTCAATTCGTAATTTGTCCATCTCCATCTTGACCTTTTGCAGGCTTTGAAGTGCTGACTCTATTTCTTTTCTGAGAAGGGTAATTGTAAGGTTTCTATCACAATCCTTACTAGAACATGTCCTTAATTTCCTATCCTTCATATCAAATGAAGAGACATGACAGATCTTTTCTGTTTGAAGAGAAAACTCAGAAACTCCAGTTGTCATCTTCTTCTCTCCAGCATCTGTCTGCAACAAAGCATAGACGGTAATCACTAAACCAAACATTTTCGATAAAAGCACTACAAACAAAAGTAAATTAGTTTACCAGCTTTAACCTGTCTACCCAAGACCATTAGCTTACCCATAAGTTGCTAGCATCATCGGGCACGTAAGGTTTCTCTGAGTCACTGATTTCAGGGTTTTGATTTTGCTCCTCTGTGATACCAAAGCATGAACTGAGTGAGGATACACCATTCTTAAACTCAGCTAGTTTCTCCCTTGTCTTCCAGATATCATAATCTTCAATATCTTCAAGCTTTTGTTTCAAGAAACAAACATGTTCCTCTTCTTCAGAGAGCCTCTGACAAAGCTTAGAACACATCTCCTTTGAATCTGCCAAGTCCAATCTCAGAGACTGAATCACTTCCTCGGCTTGTTTAATATCTGCAGCCTGGACGTAGAGGAGTTCTTCCTTCCTCAAGTTAGTTTCTGTTGATTCACTGAGTTGGATATCTTTGTACTTCAAATTGTTAAGGTTACTAACATTCAGTTCTGACAATCTATTGAAAATTATAAAAGCAACTGTTGCACATATTGAAGCTTCACTGACATGACGCTTTGCCAGCTTCAATTCTTCCTCCAGCTCAAATAACATACAAGATTTTTCTCTTAATTGGGAATTGAAGAGGAGAATTTGCTTCTCCTTTTCACTGCAGTCTTGCTGATGTGCTTCATTAATTACTAATGCCGCTCCTCTTAAAGACTTAAGCATGGATTCCACATCACTTCTTTTGTTGTTTGCTTCCTCCAAACAATTTCCAAGTTCTTCAATCAATATTTCTTTTTCATATATGGTCCTAATTAACCTACCAACTTGTTCAGCAATCCAAACCCTTTTCGATGGTATGGATCCAGAGATAAGATCAAGCTGCTCCGAGGCATCAGTGATTGCCTCTTGTCCATTAAGAAGAATTTCTTCCATTTCACTAGATAATGATTCCCACTCTTCAGATAACTTTCTGAGCTCTCCTTCTTTCTCCTTGAGCAGTTCATCTAAACTTCTGTTATCTTCTGTTACAAGGCAAAGCTGTTCCTCCAACTTCTTCATTGTCTCTTCAGTTTCTGTCTCTTTCAAACGACAATCTTGGATCTGTTGTTGAAGAACAGAAAGTTCTTCCTGCATACAGACAATAACCTCAGCAGTTTCAGCTTCAACCTGCCGCCGAACTTCATCCCTTTCTTCTTCGCTAGAGGCCTTAAATGCAGTATCGTTTTGGTACCACATATTCAATTTTTTAGCCTTTTCAAGAGAATCTTGCACTCTTTTCAACTTTGTCTGCAAAGTGGAGCCTTCATGCTTTAAGTCGTTGGAAGAAAAATCTCTGGACTCCTGTCTAGATATTTCCTCTTTTAAAGAAAGTATTTCAAGATCCTTTTCACTCAGAAGCTTCACATACTTACTGTTACTTTTCTTCAGATCTTCCATCTCACTGATTTCTAATATTTGCTGAGACTCGAGAGCTTCAAGAACTAACCTTGCATCTTTCAGTTCAAGACTGGCGTCTTCATATTGTTTGCTAACAAGCAAATTTTTTTCTTTTGCCAGTTCAAGATCTCTACTTAAGCGCAATATCATTTCTTCTGCTTCTCCACGAGATGACCTCTCCTCTTTGAGAATAGTCTTCAAAATGTCCAATTCAAGCTGCAATCCCAACGTTTCTTCTGCATGTCTCTTCGGTGTTTCATTTTGTACTCCCTTGAATTTGTTAAATTCTGATACTTGGGATGTCAAAGAGGCCTGGAAATTAAAAATGAACTTTTAATCAGAATCCCGTGCATGCATGTTGTACACTATAAAGCAAGGAGAAATTCACAGCACATGGATGCAGAATATATATAACACTGTGCATTGTACTACAACACGAACAAGCACCTTCTAGGAATGCCTCATTTTATAGCTTCTCATTCTCTCTCTTCCAATAATATCTAGTGCATCTATGTAACTTCTTAAAGTGAAAACTACCTTCATAGGTTCAACATTGCCATCCTGATCATTGTGTTGAGATTTGAGATCGTCTAACAAACAATGAAAATTCTCTATCTGTCTGCGAAAAGATAAAAATTGCATCATTATAGCTGAAAATAACTACAAAATCAAAAGGATTCCAGTCCACAATGTACATCTGCAATTTCATTGGTCAGCTCAACAAATTGCAAACAGGATTGAAATTCCTCACCTGCGAAGTTTTTGGTTTTCCTCCAAACAAGAATTTAGTTTATGCTTGCAGTCCTCAAGTTCATTGAATGTATTCATTAACTGCAATAATGAAAACTGATTGTGACATTTATAAAACAGATTCTAAGTAAAAAGAACCCTCACTAAGACAGCAGAGAGCAACATCTAAGTGGTGAGAATTGTTTTCCTTGCTGATCCGGTTTCCAGAGAAAATGATAAAACAGGGTATTCAAGGAAAAATTGACCGCTCAAACATTATCTTTCAGTCAGTTAAAGGTATCTGTTATCTTGGCATGTTAAGGAATTTTGAACGGAGTTTTTAAAGACGAAAAACTGAGAATCTGAAAAAGGTAAAGAATGTGACAAACCTGAGGTTGGCCACTCAAATTTGAAAGTTTAGACTGCATAGATCTTCCATCAAGAAATTGAAGCAGCTGCGAGTATGAGGCTATTTAATTAAACAGATTCTACTCAACAAATCAAATGACCAGGTAAGAAAATAAATACCTGCTCCCGAAGTTTGGTTAATTCATCCAGGAGTATTTCTCTTTCCCCTTCTTGATAGAACTCTTGAAATCTACAAATTCAAACTCAGAAAATAAGTTTATCAAAAGTCACTATATGTTTAAACAAATGAAGCATTACCTCCTGAGCTGGTCCAAAAGCCTGATATTCTCCAATGCAAAGCGTGTTACTTCAGGATTTTTATCAACTTTAGCTTGAAGCAACTGAATCTCTTCGCATAGTGCTTTGTTCTCTTCTGAAAGATAGGCATCTGGTTGTAAAGAGCCACTGAGAAGGGATTCCATTCTCTTAATCTTGTCTTCCCGAAATCTGAGCATCATTTTAGTGCTCCTGGTGTCTTCTTCTCTTTGGCGAACCTGTCAAGCAACATCACATAATTGAGCTGCCATCTAATTCGCATAGCAACTGCATCAAATAAGTTAATATATGAACAATTGATACCAAACGGTTCAAGTGCTCAATTTCAGCCTCAAGTTTCTTGATATCAGTCTCTGCCATTTGCTCTCTTCTCAGTGAACCAGCAAGTGTGTTCTCCAAAGATTTTAGCTGTTTCAAATTATTTGGAGAAGCATTACCACGGAGAAGAAGTAGGTGATACATCCCAGTTAATAGATTCAAATTCATACAAAGGCAAACACACAACAGTGTTTTAACTTAGAGAAATATAATGGTGCTTGCAATATTTCATGTTGCTAACCACCACTGTCTTTCCAATTTAAGAGAAAGGGTAAAATGAATGCAGAAGTTTCACATATCCAGCATCAGTTATGGAAACACTTATCAACAACTAGATTATTATTGCATTAGCACAAATTTACCTGCTTAGTAGACAATCTAACACTGCCTTTGGATACAAATTCGAGTGAATCATTGATCTGCTGTCCGTCCATTTCATATGTATTATCTAGGTAAGCACTATCTTGAAGTCTTTTTGTATCATTGACAGTTGAACCAAAAGACAAAGATCTGAAGACGTTTTGACGTTGTAAGACAGAAAGCTCTTCCTGTTCCAGAAACAAGGCAGATAAGGTTAGTTAAAAGCTTGTCGGGGGTACAGTAAATTGCCACTGCCACTATTGTGAAACTTAGATCTAGGTTTCCAAACCTTTAGTAGTCGTATCTGATGCTGCAGTGCAACAACATCTCCATTGGAATCTTCATTAACCACAGCCTATACCATGACAAGAAATGAAAACTTAAGGAAATTTTGATCAATGCCTACGATTGTCTAAACCCCTAACAAACTTACATTATTCTGTATAAGTTTTGCTCGTTGAGCAAACTTTAGAGTGTTTAGTGTTTCTGTTGTGCAGCTGAAAAAGACAAAAAGATAGAAACCCATTTTTTAGTAATGAAGTGCAAAGATGAAACGATAACAAGGAAATTGCAAGTAAACCAACCCAATAGAAGGGCTGACATTGGCAATGATCATTGTTTTTGAGTTGCCACCCAGTGAGTCCTGCATAAGATTAATTCCAGATATTACATCATAATCAGAAATTCATAACTATAAACATCTAACAAGTGAACATGAATTAATTCTAAGAAACCTGAAGAAGGAATGTCAATCTTGAGTCCCTATAAGGAACGTGTCTTGGCTTCCCATTGGCTACATCCACTAGAATCATTATAACATGCCTAGGGAAAATGGAGCGTAAACCATAATATTGATAAAGGAACCAACAAATGAAACAACATAGAATACTAGAAACACCAAATGTGCATAGTTTTTGGTAATTGCAGTTGTACCCTAACGTGGACAGCGATTTGTTGATATTTGCAGCTTCTTTTAGACGGTCACCTTCAGCACCTGAGCTTTTTTGTCTGTAATTAAGTAGTATTAGGCAAATAGGTGAAATTTATAGAGTTCTAAAGAAACTCCAATTCTCAGTTCATTACCTTTCTGAACCTGCAAGATCAACTAGGTTTAATCTTGCAAACCTTAGATTAGTTGTGGAATCCTTTTCCCACCTACTCTCAATTACACATGTAAAAACACTGTGTGAGCGACTGCTCTCTCTGTTCATGTTTGTTGCTGCTACTTTTCGATTTAAAGAACCCTGCATGTGATAAGTTGTTCTATTAATGAACTGCAGGCAGGTAACCAAACAACAAATGCATAAATCATAAAGGCAGAGATAGAGACATAAATATGTTACAGAGAGAGAGGTAACCTGCATCAAGAGCTTTATTATATCACTCACACTTTGGACCTCAAATTCTGAGAGGTTTTCTACATAAACGCCTTTCTTGACATCCTCGCGCAGCTACAAGGTGTAGAAAAGCACAACTTAACAAACTGAGAATGAGAAACATCTGAAAAAGTTCTTCTTAATGTAGTTGAGACTTACAAGCAAATTGATCGATGAAGGATCAAGGAGATCTGCAATCTGTTCATTGTATATCTCTAAAAATGAGCACTTGCAATTGTATTTCAGTTTTTCATCCCTCCGACTTTCCTCTTCCTGCAAGAAAGATGGAGTTAACACCCTAAAAGAATAAAAATGCAATCCAAACAATACCACAAAACACCACTATTCTTATATGTACAATAGACATCCATAAAGACAAATAATCTAGCATCCACATTTCACAAATCAAAGATTTGAGGAAGTTACAGCTTGTATCCTTGCAAACAGGAATTCGAATATTCGTGGTGTCATTCCACGGTGAGGACTGGGATTAAACTCTAAACCATCAATTTCACCTAGCATTGTATATGTCTTCCCACTTCCAGTCTGCAACAATATGAAGTAATAGTCATACTGACCTGATATCCAAGGATTGAGAGAATTGACAGAGAAAAAGGGAAATGGAATTGCAACTTAGCCCCATGTACTCTTTTTAGCATGAGCCTTCATGAAACAACAAGGTGTTTGATGTTAGATGCAAATACCTGTCCATAAGCAAACATACAACTATTATAACCAGACAAGCAATTCTCCACCATTGGAAGACCAACCATCCTGAAAAGCATTTCCTGCAAATTACAAGCATGAACAAATTCTTAGCTAACATGAAAATGCGTAGTTTAAAGGATAAGTTACACTTTCTTGTTGCAAATCATACCTGATCCACTGTTTCACAAGCTACATGGTCAAATGTGAATCGGGTTTCTGGTTGCCCAATCCATGTGATGCTCTGAGCACTTTCTTGTTTCAAACATCTATTATAACCATTCATACCCTTCTCCACAGTATTGAGAGGACGCATACGTATAAGAACCTAAATCAAATTCATCAACCGTGAGTACCCGTTGCCACTATCTTCAATAACGATGTCTATTATTTAACAATATGCTAATATGCATTAAAAAAAAGTACCAAAGCAAACCAGAATTGGAAACCACCTGTACATTGTGATCCATCCAGAATGATGGATCCTCTTTTAGATCAAAATGAGGAACTTCAATAGTATTCACAATAATAGTACTTGGCCCACCAGAAATAGGAACCCCTCTACACAAAGCGGCAAAACCCCCAGTACGACCGCTTCCATTGCTCCCATCAAACTTGCTCCTAAACCCTGAACTAGGAGGTGGCTTGGAGACACTCTTGTTCGGTGTGCTTTGTGTCGAATTACTCTCTGAATAACTCGAAGCGGGCTTCCCCACTGTCCTAGTTGACCTTGGAGTCATGTTAGGCAAACCCCCTCTGCTCAACTGCATTGGATAACTAATCACTTCATTTCCCAATTCTCTGGGCAAGGAATTGGGTTCGTTCTTCTGCGCCCACCCGAATCTTTTCTTTCCAACTACCCCATGTTTATCTGGCGTGCGCATAGGCAACATGGAATCAGAGCCTCTGGGCTTTGGCTTAGTTGGTGTTCGATCAATCCTGCTTCGACCAGCTGCTTCTTGTTCATGTTTCCCCGCAGGATTTGAACTTGGCATTGGCTCTTGGATCGTGTTCAGCGGAGGTCTGGATGACGAGTCATTGCTAGACTGACTCGCTAGCGAATCCCTAGGATTCACCGGAACATTCTCCATCTCCTCATTGTGCTTGCCGGAGTTCCGCCGCAGAAATTTGAAATCTCTCAGCATTCTGCAGATATAAAGATAGTCAACAACTGAAAATAATTCGAACTTTGAAATTTATTGGAAATTTTGGGACTTGATGGGTTAAGAGTACCTGAAAGTTGAGTTGAAAAAGAGAATGCGAAGAATTATGGTCGGAGAAGAAAGGGAGCTGGCTGGAGCTGGGTTTTTCCAGGGTTTAATAAAGCTGTTATGGCCACTCAGAACCAACCAAACATACAAATCATAAGATAACTATTAAATCATCGTTCATTGGAAAATGAAAAGTACTCTCTCTCTCTCCCTCTCTCT
>JANIMX020000559.1:2726454-2738709 GCA_024582655.2 Erythroxylum kunthianum
TAACCAATTAGTGTTATCAATATTTAGACTGATCTTTTTATTTATTCATTCGGCCTATTCTATATGCATTCTATACTTCCTTTCCTTTTTAATGAAGAAATTGTCAGGAAAAGGTCTCCCATGTTTCTCTAATTTGACAGTTTAAGGCCTATAAAATCTTCATTTGTAGGAGTTTGTTAGCTGGTTGGATGTTGGAGAATGCACATGCATATCATATGGTATAAGATGATTTGGAATTTTTACAATAGGAAATTGTTATGGTAGTCATGCTACAATTTTTGCCTGTGTAAAAATTGAGGGCATGCTTACGATTAATGCTCCAGGTTTGATTAATTAAATTTGCAATAAGTGTTTAACGTTATGGATAAACACTTGCTAATCAAAGATTTTCTGGCCTGTGTACCACATCCCTATTGTGCCTAGCAACATGTATAAAACTGCAGTTGGTTTGGAGCTCTATTGGATACTATAATTTTTAGGATGACTGCTGTTTTCTTGTCTTCTCTTTGTGAAAGCTTTGTCCTCCCATCAGCTACTATCAAGGGAAGACCTAGAAATATGACACTAAATTGAAAATATAACCTTGTTATACATAATACTAATTATATAGCTTACCCCCACTCAATGAAATCTCTAGCTCCGTCCCTGGCTGGTATGCAGCATTCCTGTAATTCCATGTAACTGTCTTGTGAAAGAGAAACAAAGGACAGGGTAAACATAATTGCACTGCAAGTGCCAGTAGTTGAGATGCCTTAAAATTAACATCTGATAGGGGAATGTACTATTCTAGAAAATTCCTTTGAAAGTTAGACATAGGAGTATACTGTGATTTGGCATCGATGATACTGACTAAAATGTCCCCCTCTTTTCTTTTCTTCTAATAACTTGACTCTTGCAGTTTCTCTGGCCAGATGGGACATTCTTCACACGAGTGGGGGCTACACAGGAGAATCTTGGTGATACTCAACTAAACCTGGCTCCCTTTCAGATTTGCCAATATAGTAACAGTAGGGCCTCAAACGTTTCCTTTGAGGAACAGCTTGAAGCTTCTCGTCGAGCTAGTGATATCAAGAAAATGTTGTTTGGTGAGTGCAATACTCTAAAGTTTCTCAGATTCAGTATTGATAATTTTGAATCATGTTTGATGTCCATGTTTGTTTGCTACTCATGTTCCATGAAATTATTGTTCAGAAAACTTGGGCTGTGCAGCAGTAATCATTATGTTTGTATGGATGCAATAAGGTTCTGTTTTCAATTCTGTTTCCCAGTAGCTAGTGTAACAAGTTTCTTTATGTAGAAAGGTTGAGGTTGAACATTCCACAGCCAGTTGTTATAAGTGGCGTGAACTAGGCATTTATGTGATTGGAAAGGACGAATTTTTTCTTGAGTATATTAACCATTTTGAGTTGCTTGTTTCTTTGATATTTGTGTGCTTACATTATGCTGATGTGTTTAAGAATGATGCAACAAAAGAAACGACCCTCTCTTTTTTTTTTTTATGTTAGGTGGAGCTCCAACAGCCTTAGTCAGCTTGATTGGGAAGAAACAGTACAAGAGATGTGCGAGAGACATTTTCTATTTCACACAGGTTGATATTTGATTGATTATAGCACGTTATCCCACTGGAAAATCTCCATATATATGCTTTTATTCAATTCTGTGTTCTATGGCATTTTTCTGAACAATGGTACACTTTGTGGCGCTTGCAGTCAACTATTTGTGTGAAACAACTAGCATACGCCATACTGGAACTGGTACTGGTATCAGTTTTCCCCGAGCTACGGGATCTTCTCCTGGATATTCATGAAAAGAAGCCAGTACCACCTTCACAGTAAGCTCATGGTTTTATTCTCTACGAAGATATGTGATTCAGTCAAATTCCATGGAGATAAAATGATTGAGTGTGAGAATGAGCTCCAAGAGCCGGAACACAAGCAGTTAGTCTGCATGGCTTTGGCCATACATTTTGAAGTGCAGGGATGAGGATAAAAATGAGCAAATTATTTGGCTTTTTCTGGTAAGTTTTAGATGAAGGGGATAGAGCAGTGTAGGGTGTGTTGATTGAAAGTGTACAAAGGTGTAAATTTTAGGTCTTGGTGTATATAGAAGACGCTACTTCTTTGTCTTTTTTCTACCCTAGACAACCCTCCCTTTTGTTATGTATTGACGGTCTAAAATTGAAACAAAAAATAGTTGAAGTTAACAAATTATTCATTTATTCATTTGAAAGATGGTTCTACCATTCTATTTTTTGTCTCTCCCTCTCTCTGTCTCTACAGAGCCCATCGAATAGTGTGATTCTTTTTCAGAATGTCAATGTCTATGTATTTTTGTGTGTAGGATATAGTTAACGTACACTTCGATGATTTAATTAATTAAAGATATTTAATGTTACATGTCTCTTCACTTTTGACATACAATCTTATCCATTTTCACCTGACAAGAGTGTGAGAGAGTAGGCTGGCAGTCGTTAAAAATAGTTACCTTCTGATCGATCAGATGCCAATTTTGTTGCTGTCATTCGTTCCTCTGACCACAATAGCAAAATGAATGTGTTGATTCCAGGAAGCAATCCATTGGTCTATTCCATCCTTGTCTATCCCTGGTTTTATTGATTACTTTCATGTCTTAAATTTTGCGTGCTTGACGTCACCACCAAATAATAAAGAAAATAGTGGTCATACTTAAAGATCTACCCGAAATTAACAGACAGTACCAAATAAGGATCAGGCACCACCATCAATCTTCACAGGTGTTTTCACTTCAAAGTATCGACCGTTTTCCCTGTTTTGTACAGATATGGGGAAAATGTGACTGAAGTAAATGAAACATCCAAATTAGATTTGCCAGATTGTTGGAGAATTTGAAACTGATGCAAGGGTGATTTGTAAACACAAACCATGTGTGTATTCCTTTGTATTCTTTTCTAAAATCTGTTTGGATACATCTTGTTCTTAAACTCTAACTTTGGATGGCTAAAAGGGAGTGTCCTCTGGCACTGTTGGGTTTAGGAACGTCAGATGTACACAGCGTTATTACTGTTTCCTGTAAAATGATTTTCACAGAGCAAAATGAGCATTATCTTCCAAGTCGGAGCAACTTCAGCATTCTGCTAATGTTCACCACTTACTGGTCATGA
The DNA here is from genome assembly GCA_024582655.2 of Erythroxylum kunthianum. Lineage (NCBI taxonomy): Eukaryota > Viridiplantae > Streptophyta > Magnoliopsida > Malpighiales > Erythroxylaceae > Erythroxylum > Erythroxylum kunthianum. Next base: position 2,729,594 of record JANIMX020000559.1, read on the forward strand.
ATAATAGTCACTCCTAATAATGCTAATTGAGTATTATTTAAGGTTTTGTGTTTCTGTCTTGCTTTGCAGACAATCCAATCGTGTGGCCTGCAAAGTTTGGCATCACAAAATGTGGAAGGGCCAATACCATTTCACTTGCTATGCAAGATAGCTACACATTCTAAAGGTTGTTCGTTTTTCAGGTTTTCGAGCAGGGCTTTGAGTCTGTTTCTCATTATCGTATCTCATTCAAACTTATAGCCATAGTTTGTTCAGAGATGTTTCTTTGGGTACACATTCAGGTTTTTCTTGGTAGCCACAAAAAGGATTGTAGCCTGTTTAGCTTGCAAAAATGCGGCTCCATTTATAATCCATGATCATGTAAAGAGGAATTAGTACCGTCTTCATTTGATGAGGGGTTCAGAAGATCTTGCCAAGTCCAGAAATGGAATCGCGAAGATCTGAATATAGACCATAGAGAGAATATTGCCTGAGATTGGACACTTCATACCACGAATTAAGAGCTTCAAGATTCTTGTCAGTGCCTGAAAATGCTAGTTGTACTCCGACGCCGCAATCAACAAATCCACCATTGCTTTTGCACTTTGAGTTTGGTACTGCACAGTCTTGGCCATTGAAGCAGACCATGTCCTTAGAGCATGATTTGCACCCAAACTTTTTCCAATACAGATTTTGAAGTGTACCCTTCTGGAATTCAAGGACCTGTATCGCATACAAGACATAAGTTTTGTAGAAACGAGAACATAAAGATATCAATTTTTGTCTCCATGTGATTACCAAGGTGAAGCTTTTTATGGTCATCGTACTGTCAGCAATCAATACAGGAACTGATCTTGCTGCATACTTTCTTCCAGCAAATGCCACCATATAAGCTCCTCCCTCGACCTGAAAAATTTCTGAATTATATGTACCAAGATCCATGGTTCCAAGCTGAACAAAATCCTAAGAAAGAATTTGGAATCTAAATTTCTACATTAGAAAGAGTTCTATACTTTCACTGTCTTTCTTTTCTATATTTATAGCATCAAAGATCATAAATAAATGATCTTCATTCAGAATCAGATACACGAGAACAAGGAAATTTTTTGGAGAGAGACTAGTTTTTGTTTGCTCTAATATTTATTGTATAAGCATGATAAACTACTAACGATAGCAACAGAAATGGAAGAAAAAGTATGATTTTGCATACCGGAGAACTGCCATTGATGGTAAGCAGAGAAAGCTCGTCAACCTTAGGCCTAAATATTGCAACTTGTGCAGTACCTCCAGCGAGACCTAGACGAGAATCACAAGGTGAAAACTGAACCTGATTGGAAAAGAAAGATTCCTTATTGGCAAATGCAAGACCAAATGTGAAACCGTCCCATTTTTGCGCAGAAGCATCCAAGCAGGGGTCGTAAACATCATTTTTATCTGATGCATTTGCAGCAATCATTATCATAAGCACCAATATCAGCTTCTTTTCTGTTATCCATATGTTCTTCATCCTTAGCATGGATAATTAAAAGAAAAACCTTAACAGCCTGACACGAGAACTGCAAAGATTAAAAGAGAGACGGATTACGTTTCTGGGGAGCAGAATAAAGCAGCGTGCCGCAGATGTTGAATATTGATGATCACGGACAGGTTGCTTTTCAGAACCATCAAACACTATAAAATTAAGGGAAAAAAGAGAGAGAAGAAAACGAACAAGTTTAAGAACCTGGCGATGCATACAATGTAAGGAAGAAATATATTTTTTTTCCTACAAGACAAAAATTGCTACTTAAATATAACAAAGCCAGATAGAAAAGACAAACGATGGAACAACTGTCTACTTGAGGCCAGTCAACTCGCAGATAACTGAGAATTACAATTTTCAAGAAATCGGAGAAACAATCCTATAAACTTAGAACATGAAAAGAATAAGAAGAAAAACTGAGATGTATCAGCTTCTAACACACCTTAAAGATATGAACTTTGAGGTTTCTTCACTGATTTGATGACCAACAAAGCAATTAGAGAATGTAAAGGAACCTTGAAATACAGATGGGATGGGGAGATTGCGTAGTGGGTTTGATATTGCATGGCATTTTATGACTTACTTTTGAGGTGGAGTGGAGTGTGATATATGACATGGCGGACTCCATTTTTACCATGTCAACAATGCTAAATTAATGCTGTCTGTGGATTTACCATGTATTGACTTTAGGAGGCCTTGAAATAACGACAATGTTCATATCAAGTGTAGTGCGGTGTCCGAACGGGGTAAGCTAACAGTATCGGACAGTATTCCTTAAATGAGGGTGAATCCCTTGACCGCTGTGGACTGACACCTGTAAATAGAAACAGTCATCCTTGTCCTCCTGCTCTGTCTGGCATCTGTTTGACTCAGTGTTTTACGAGTCAACCACTGCGACTCAACTGAGTTTCCGGTTATTATTATGAAAAGCATTCTTGTTTGTCCTTTTTCCAGAATAAGAAAAGAAGGTTTAGACAAGCAAAGCATCTATACATTATTGGAATGATGATGGGGAGGAGTTGAGGGTACTGTAATAAACTAATAATTATTTATGGTCTTCACTTAAATTCACTATCAATTAAATTATATGTTCCAAATATTTTTATACCTTATCTTTTTAAGAATTTGTAGAAAAAAATGAAATTTAAAATACAATCAATACCCCTACACTGATCATCCTGAGTTGATAACACAAACCCCTATTTTGACTTGCTGAGTCGAGAGTTTTAACTCAACTCGTTCGCCTTTAGATCAATGTTTTTTTTTTTTTCTCTTTCACTGAAAGAACTAAGCCACTGTTTGACTAGAGAGAGAGTAATATAGATCTGAAAGCAAAGGAGCTATCTTTCAATTAGGGTCTTGTCAGACTTTCATGATCTAATTGACTACTACCCCTCACTCTCACTTGGTACTCATAAATTAATATCAAGGTCGCCAATATGCCTAGGCCCTATTTTCACAAGCTAATTCTCTCCACTACCATTCAAGAGAGGAAGCTGGTAATCAAAGCCCTCCTTTTTCTCTCTCTGTTCATCTTTTACGTTTCTTTTATCCGGGTAGTGATTGTTTTGAGCTTTTCCTGACTGTCTGCATTTCGTATGATATAAAGCTTAAAACTGCACCCAATCATACAGTAAAATGTTGCTGGCTGATATTATTTAGCTTGTGTTTCATGGTTGTTTGCGGTGTTCTTTCAAACCCCTTTTTTGTACTGGGTTTCAGGATTTGGTTTTCTTCCTTTTTTTTTTAATCACGTAAAATTTAAGAAGATGAAGTTTTTAGCTTAATTTAATATACTGGGCTAACATGTTTTGAATCCTTTGTTTTAAGTCCCTATGTTTTGGGAGGTTTAGTGGTGGAATGAGACAGGTTGGGACAGGGAGAAATGCACTTTTTCTGTGTCTTTAAGATATAGACCTTGAGCCACATTCAAATTTCAATTGTCTTGTTCCTGTAACTGACAAATTGTTTAGGAGAGTAGTGGCATCTAGAGGTGTTGGGATTTTCAGATTTCTACCTGGTGTATTATGGTAAAAGAAAAAATTACTTCTCCAGATTGTTACTGACAATTTTGCTTTGTGTTTCAAGAGCTGCAATCAAATTTTAATTTATTTTAACTAGTACTCTTAGGATTCTTAGCTAGTATGTCCAGCAAATGTTAACACAATCTTCTGCTACTTGGTAAGGTGTAACATCCGAACTTACTGTATCATTCATCATAATCTCCCTTATCCTTTTTTTTCCCCTCTAGTCATTAAGAAGAATCTAAACAGCTCCATGGTGACTATTCTACCGTTGAATTTATTGGAAATTTGGAAAAAGTTAGTTTCTTAACTAGTATGTCCGTAGGAGTAGTAACTGACTCATTTCTGTTTCCCCTGGTCAATAAGAAGAATCTAAACAGCTCCATGGTGACTATTCTACCGTTAAATTTATTGGAAATTTGAAAAACGTTAGTTTCTTAACTAATATGCCCGTAAAGAGTAGTAATTCATTCATTTCTGTAAATATGATAATTTTTACTTTTATGAAGAATCAAATAGCAGAGTAAGGGGCACTGAAAAATGTTATATTCTGGATTGTATTGAACTGATAATTATACAAGAATCACTGGCTACCTACATTAGCCAAAGTGATGTTTTGCTTAACCCATCTTTTACTTTGTGTTTTCCCTCATATTGGATTTAGTTATATAAGTTTGATTCTTTAGATAACATGAAATTTAGAGTTGCAATTTGGTGAAGAAAATTCTAGAAATTTTGTGAAACATGGTCCATTTTCTTCTTTAGGTGAATGATATCTTCACGATTTTCCTAACTCTGACATTACAATGATACAAAACTGTTTTATTTACATTATTTTCCTACTCACTAAACATAATATGCTATTTATTTGATAAAAGTATACTAGTTTGTGTACTCTTGATCAAGTCTGCTCGCATACTGATATAAACACAACCAACCCAGTCTTCCCGCTTTGCGAGGGTCGGGTGAGTGCTATCAATTGTACACAGCCTTTCCATTTTATTTTTGTACTGATATGTGCCATATTTTATGTTATCTCTGAGATGCTATCATCTATGAGGGGAAAAAAAATGCTACACCCTCTGTCTTTAGTTTCCTGTAAAGTTGGTTATACTTATACATGTTATCACTGTCCAGAACCTTAACATATGAGCATCACCCACATTTAATTCTTCTAGTGGTGTTAAAAGAGAGTAATTTTTTCCTTTTGCAGAGGATTCCAGATAATTTTATCAAGAAATACGGCAATGATTTCTCTACTTCTGTAAGACTTGCTGCTCCTGGTGGTCATGCGTGGGGCATAGGGTTAATTAAGGCTGACAACAAGGTTTGGCTTCATGAAAATTGGCATGAATTTGTAGAACGTTACTCTATTCGTGTTGGGTACTTTTTAGTCTTCAGATATGAAGGACACGCACTTTTCAATGTTCATATATTTAATTTGCCTGCTTCTGAGATAAACTATCAACCTACTACCCTTAGTAGCAAAAGGTCTCTAGTATTTGAAGAAATAGATGATGATGACTATATTGAGAGCTTGGGTTCCTCACCTTCGGGCCTGGACAGTAAAACATACAACGCACCGGTACTGCAAAAACTTTTCAACGAGTCTAAGCTTAACTATGTAAATTGGAATGGTGAAGGGAATCCACATGCACCAAAGGTAACTAATTTTATGGAAGCAGCTAATCAACCTAGACGAGATGTAGGTGCGCAGTTTAGTGCAGTTGAGCTTAAAAATCCTGTGGAGGAAGTAAAAATGTATAGTCCTGGTGGAGAATTACATAAAACCAAAAAATCTGGAAGAAAAAAGAGAAAAATGGAACCTGGTAAGTTTTTAAAACTCCATCCTTGCACTGACATTTGAAGTGCTTTATGAAGTAGAAGTGTTATCTTATGCTCTATGAATTGCAGATGAGCAACTATCAGCTCAACATGAAGATGATTCTGAAATGCGTTTCAGATTTTATGAAAGTGCTTCAGCAAGAAAGAGAACTGTTACAGCTGAAGAAAGAGAAAGAGCAATAAATGCAGCGAAAGTATTTGAACCAGTTAACCCTTTCTGCAGGGTTGTTCTTCGACCATCTTATTTATACAGGGGTTGCATAATGGCAAGTCATTAACCTTGATGTCTTTACTAGTTTTCTTATTTGCATCACAGTATAATTTTAATTATGAACTCGTCTCCCTTCTTAACGCAGTATTTGCCATCCTGCTTTGCTGAAAAGTATCTAAGTGGGGTTTCTGGTTTCATTAAACTTCAATTTTCTGGTGGGAAACAGTGGCCTGTTCGATACCTTAATAGAGGTGGACGGGCTAAATTAAGTCAGGGATGGTATGAATTCACATTGGAAAACAGATTGGGTGAAGGAGATGTTTGTGTCTTTGAGGTGGTGAAGTCGAGAGATATTATACTGAAAGTTACTGTGTTTCGTGTTCTGGAGAATAACCAGCCTTGATGTTAACAATCTCCAGCTGCATAAACTAGACAGGATATAATGGTGACTTTAGAATCGAGTGACTTTATCTTTCCGGGTGTTCTGTTCCTTCGTGGGTAGATGATGTTTATGTTTGTAAGTTTCAGAAAAAAGTTTCAAATTTTAGGTCTCAAATAGAAAATTTTGTGGCTTGACAAGGGATGTAAATAGATTGTTGGGTCAAGTTGTCACCAATCTGTAGCAGGATGACGTAATTTCAGTTTGTTTGGTTTGAAGTTCTGCCTCACTCACGTGCCTCTTGCTGCTCTTATGCCCTTGTGTTTTAATGTTATAAGATCAACCAATATAAAATTTGATGCTTTTGTTATTACTAACTAACCCTTTCCTTAAATTCCACTTCCATTTAGTTGCTTTTATTTTTATCATGTAACATAACTCCTTTCCCTTGTCCACAAAGTTGTGTTTAGATATTTCTGTTGTAACTCATATAAGTACTTTCAATTGAGAGGTCACACAAGTGCTTTCAATTGAGATGTTTTTGAATCCCTTCTGCCCACTGAATCAATACCTAATACTCTACAAAATCAAGAGTACTATCTTCAATAATCTAAGAGATGTCAAAGATTCATATTTATTTATTATGTTGACACACAACATACTTCCTCACATATCTTCTCCCTCCCCCACATCTATAAAGTATGAGTGTCTATTTGAAAGGTCATTCAAACTTTTCAACATAAAAGTAAATATTTTATCATGAATTCTTTTTATTATTTAATAGGTTGCAATTTCAAATAGGAATACCACTCTTTAACTTCAATCATTAACCTATGTTAAAGTCAACTAAGTGAATTCATTTATAGTCACTTGTTGAAAGATAAGGTGTATGTAATAAAAATAAATTTATATGAAAACATAAACAAGAACCAACAAGAAGATTTTTAATGAGGTTCAAACAATTAACTGTAACTTTGTTCTCAGAAATAAAAGCAATTGATTTTATTATATTGATCAAGAACTTAGTTGAAGATTATGAATTTTCTCTCTCTAGATATATATGCTAAGTTTACACAAGTGTAGTTTACAATTCTACTCAACTTGTCCTTTACCAAACCTAACCCAACTTAACCAGGATTTCAACAAGTATTAGAATCCTCATAGGGTTACACTAAAAATGTATTTTTATATAAAGTTGATTGTGCTAATATGGCCTAGGACACAATTATATCCTAAATTGTGGATCTTATTGTCTAATTCTAGAATATTACATAGGATCTGGCACACCTGTGTCTTCTAACTGTGGATCCTCCTACTTCTTCATGCACATATATATGATATGTGACATGACTGTATCTCATACCATGTTTTCCACAAAAGCACCTTTATACACCAATATAATTGTGTCTTCAGTTAGTGCCTTTACCTCTAATTTTCATAAAGAAATACATATTGGATTACATATGTGTACCATAGTGTGTTCATCTAACTACATCCAAGAAAACACCAATATTCTTCCTCAAAAACTCCAAGATTGCATTTACATATATGAGTCGAACACATCAATCTCTACCTTAACGAATATACTCTACATATGTTGGATTGTAATCATGTCTACACCCTTATACATTAATCAATTCCAAGTAATGTTCAAACACTCTTTGGTAACTGGTTTTGTCAACATATCAGTTGTATTCTCTGAAGTGTGAAGCTTTTCCAATACAATCTTACTAGATGTAATCAATTCCCTGATCTTGTGAAACATCACAACCTTCGCCTTAACATGTTCTTATTTATCTTTCTCTTCACTTTTCTTAGGCTCTTAAAAAGTAGTTGAATACCCATCACCAGTAAGAACATATGCGGTTGAATCTTCCTAATCATATCTCCTTAACGGCCTTTTAGTCCATCTCGCTCTAACTATGGCTATACATACTAATAATTTCTTCTTGACATTATTCTATCTCTCAAACCAAAAATTTTAACCTCCTTAGCATTTTTTATAAGTTGTTATAGTTCTACTTATACCACTTTTGAGCCTGTACTGCTCTCTATTAACTTTGGCATATCCTTTTCATATATTTGCCTCAACATATGTCATTTCCCAAATATTGCATCCTTAAAGGTCATTCTAGAATTTTTACTAATTGCAAGAAGCTTATAGAAGTCCACCTTATAATGTTTGACACCCTTTTGATAAGCTCCCCATAAAATTTTTCATCATCTCTCACTTATTAGGATGACCAAGCCATAAGTTCCATAATGCATTACTATATTCCTTTGACTCTAATACTACAACTTTTCCACCTATAACTATGCTCCTTATTAGTTTATAGATATTTTCTCCCAAAATTTTCCTTTTCATCATAGTCATCATGCCTTTTACCATGTTAATATTATCATTGTTAGTTTTATATCTAAATCCATTCTCATGTAAGGTTCTTAAAGAGATTAAGTTCTTCCTTAAATCTTATATGTAACACCCATATACCCTCTTTGAGTATACGCGGATGTCACAACACATGCAAACACAAGCACAACATAAATATATATGGACATAAGCAACGGAAAATAAAAATAAACAAAAGAAAAACGTGGTCTAGCCACTTTCATTTCATTCATAATTCACAAAGTCATTTACAAACCGAATTGGTAGGAAGTACAAAAAGGCCTTTAAAGGCCAGTACAAAATAATTTCAATAATACATACCCAAAAACTAGGATGACTTTGCTGGCCTTCGTGGTCTCTATGCTCCTCCCGACCTACACGGAGGAAAAATTGTTGTACTAAGCTTTCGCTTAGTGGGAAAGTATAATACATTGAGCGAACATAGATCGACTGTTGGACAGCCGTCTATGACACATGCACAATTTCATAAAATGATGCTCAAAATAAAGTCACACATGACAGAAAGAAACACATTTATCACATTATCTTATCACATTCACATTTGAATTCATCTCAAGTGAAAGCATTCATGCTTATACGTACGTTTACACCTATCAAAACCAACATAAGTCTGCACACCCTGAAAACAGAAGTGGATAACGAGTCTTATATCACGAGAGACCGAAGTCTCGACATCAAAGTGTCCACGAGAGATCAGAGTCTCGAAACCTAAGTGTCCACGAGAGACCGAAGTCTCGACACCGAAG
>JANIMX020000560.1:236024-249011 GCA_024582655.2 Erythroxylum kunthianum
ACCTACCTCTCTTTTGAGTGGGAAAACTTTTCATAAAATTTTGTTTAGGGTGGCACTCTCATATGAAAATTTGGAAGGTATTGAGAATCAGTGTTATCAGACTTAGTCAACGCCTCGGCTAGCTAATTTATTTTTCACGATAACACTCTCATTTTTATTATATTCATAATTCCATCCTATCAAATTTATTTTAAATATACTTGTACATTATTTCTTTTAATTTATTTTAATAGCAATTTTATGATGCATAATTTGCGTTGCATTTCACTATATTATGTTTAATTTCTTTTTATTATTTTTAATTTTGTTCTTTTGAGACTTAATTAATCTTAACTACATTATAATTACTGATACCTCTCCATGATATACTTTAATTAGAAATTAATTTTTTGTAAGTGGAGATTTTACTTCTATTTTAATTTTTGGTCAAATAGGTTTATTAGGGCATTTTCTTTTTGAAAAATTGGGTAAAAATAAAAAGAGGAAAATTAATAAAGACATTCGAGTATTTTCAAGTGTTTAGGGAATTTATAATTTTTTTGCTAATAATAATAATAAAAGGAAACTTTTAATAAATTTCTCTAATTAATTAAAAAAATAAATGATCGTTGAAAATGAGTTTAAAAAGAATAAAAAAGAAAAAAATATAGAAATTTTGTTAATCATCAAATTTTGGGAATGAATTTAGTCATTTGGATCGCTTCTTTTGGTATTTTCTATAGTTTTTCGAATATATTTTGTCTAGGTTAAAAGAGTACTCCAACAAGTCTTCGAGGAAGTAAGAGCTTTCTTTTGCTAAGAGCTTTCTTTTGCTTTCCCATATCCATCATCCATTTTGTTCTTATTCAAGTTCCTTTAACATCCTCCTCAACCATATTGGCCAACATGCTTAATAAATGATGCTTTGAAGAAGAGTATAGAAACCTAGAAATTATATCCACATAATAAGAAATGTAAGATCTATTATGCATTAAAAAGATGCGTCCTACTAGATTTTGTAATGTTGTTCAATAGTCGATTTGATGTCATCCTCTAGGTGCAGCTTTTAATTAACATTCATAAGCATACCAGCTACCTTAAAGTTTAAAATGTGGAGCCTCTTCAACAAATCTGTTGCATGATTCTTTTGAGAGATAAAAACAACATCTTTAATCCGTTTCACTTTTATACCAAGAAAGTAATGTAATAAACCTATATATGACATTTCAAATTATTTCCTCATACTTATTTAAAATTGATCAATAAGTAAAGAGGATAAGCTCTTGAAGATCATATCATCCACATAAAGTCTAACAAACAAAACATCTTTACCTTTCTTCTTTAGGTAAAGTGTGGGCTCATTTATGCTCATTTCAATTCCATTTTTGAATGAAATAAGAATTTATCCTTCCATACCATGGTCCAGGAGCTTGGTTTAATCCATAAAGTGCTTTTCTTAACCTCTACATTCCTTCCTTTTTACCTTGAACCACAAATACTACTAGCTGTGTGTGTTACGTAGACTTTATCTTCTTATTCTCTATATAAAAAAGTTGACTTAACATCAAATTGATACGTAAACCAATTTAATTGTATAATAAGAGCTAAAATTCTTCTTATAGTTTTAAAATGTGAAAAGTATCTTCATACTCTGTACCTTGTTATGAGAATATCACTTTTCCACTAATAATGCTTTGTATTTAAGTATACTTTCGTATACATTATACTTGGTCTTATATGCCCATTTTACCCCAATTACCTTCTTATCTTTTGGTAATTCAATTAGCTCCCATGTGTCATTCTTTTCAATTACCTTTAATTTTTCCTTTATAGTTTGCCACCTCTATAGTTTCTTTAAAAGAACTATGATCAATCACATATAATGCTTGTGTTATCTCATATATATCTCTCAAGGATTTGTATCCTCGTGGCCCTTCTTCTTTAGTTGAACTTGGATTTCCTAATGATATTTCACTACTTGATGGAGTAGTTACTTTAGATGCCATAGGTGTTAAAGTAATAAACCTGTTGAGGTGTCGAATGGGATTTGAAGTTGGTAATCATTAGTGTATTGCGTTTTTTTTTTATAGTGGTTAATTCCTCAAATTGAATAATCTTTTTTCATCTTCTCTCCATATGTATCTTCCTTCCTCATTAAATGTCATATTCTAATGGGACTAACATAGGAAAGCTTGCCCCCTCTAGCTAACTTATAAAGAGATTCCTAGATAATATTAGTCTTTATGTGAATCTCTTCCCTTTGTCTTTGCTACCTTTAGGAGGCAATTAGGTTAAGCCCTTCTGCTTTTCCAGTAGCATATTGAGAAAGTTCATCAAAAGTAGTAAGGCCTCCAACAATAATTAAGCCTGAGTGCAATTCAATACGGATTACTGAAACTGATAATAATTTTGCCATTTCTAAGGTTATAGAGCCTATATGCCTTTGAGTTGAGTGCCTTAGCATGATGTGGTTGAAAAATGGAGAGAGGTGTTCCAGATACTACATGAACTCGATTAAAGCAAGGAAAAACAAGATTAATGTCAAAGTCTTGATGGATGAGAATGGAATACAAGTCCAAGATCAAGGAAACTTACAGAACATCATCTATAAACATTTCAGTAAGTAGTTTAGGCCAAGTGAAAATGTCAAAGCAATGCCTGAGGAAGTTTTAAGAGGAACCAAGCCAATATTAGAACAAGAAAAATAAGGCTTAGTAAAGGAAATTGAAGATGAGGAGATCAAGAAAGCATTATTCTTAATTAATCTAGATAAAGCAACTGTTCCAGATGGGTTCAATGGGAGGTTTTACTAAAAACACTGGGACATATTAAGTGAGGAAATGACTGAATCTGTGAAAGAATTCTTTCAGAATGGAAGAATTATGAAGGAATGGAATAAGACCTGTGTTCCTCTTTCCCAAGCAAACTAATGCGAGCAAGTTGGAGGAGTGTAGGCCCATTGCCTGCTGCAATGTTCTCTACGATATAATTACCAAAATACTTGCAAATAGGCTGAAGAATAGGCTGAGGAGGATTATTAATCCATCCTAGAATGCTTTTGCAGGTAGAAGGTCAATTGGAGATAACATATTCCTATGCCAAGAACTTTTAAAAGGTTACAATACCAAAGCAAGTAGGAGGAATTGCACAATCAAAGTTGATCAACCTAAAGCCTATGACTCTATTAACTGGAGCTTCATGTTAAACACTCTCAAAGCAGTTGGTTACCCTATGAAGTTCATTAAGTGGGTTGAGGAATGTGTCACAACATTTACACTTACAATATTGGTGAATGAGGAGCCTACCAAATTGATAAAAGCAAAGATAGGGCTCAGGCATGGGGACCCCATATCTTCTTACATATTTGTGCTAGGAATGAAGGTGTTAGCAACAATTCTTAAGAAAAACACTAAAAATACCCCAAAGTTGTAGTACCATCAAGGCTGCAAAGGTGTTAAGCTAACCCATCTTACTTTTGCAGATGATGTTTTTCTGTTTGGCAGAGCAAACAAACATTATATTAACATCTTGCTTCAAGCAATAGAGGAGTTCCAGGAAATATTTGGACTAAGAAGCAACCCAAAAAAGAGTAGTTTTTAGCTGTTAGCGAGTGCTAAACCAAAAGCAGCTTCAAGAGCATTTGACATAGGAATGAAGTAAGACTCCATGCCCTTCAAGTACCTAGGGGTCCCAATTTCACAGAAAAAGATAAATGCAGCATAATGCAAGCCACTGATGGATATTTTTCACAGAAGAATCAGTCATTGGTGCAATAGGTTTCTAAGTTACAGAGGAAGAGTGCAAATTGTTCAAGCCATATTGAACTATCTTGCAAACTTCTGGACTAAACATGTAGCACACCCTAATAGCATTATGAAGGAAATTGACAAAAATCTAAAGGACTTTATATGGAATGGGCCAATTTTCAGTGACAAGAAAGTTAAAGTAATATGGAATTTGTTGTGCCAACCTAAAAGCTAAGGTGGTTTGGGGGTATGTTTAGCTAGAATACTAAACAAGATCAGTTTGGCTAAAAAGTTGTGGTGGTTGTATGGTCAAAAAGAAGAGCTCTGGGTAAAGTGGGTGCATAATATGTATATAATAGATAACAAAATATGAAGCTTGGGTTTGAAATAGAACATGTCTTTAAACTTAAGACAAATCCTAGAAACCAGAAAGTGGATGCAAGACCTGATCAAAGGCAACATTGAGAATAGGAAGAGTACATTTTTTTGGTTTGATAATTGGCATAAAAAAGGACCACTACATAGGATAGAGGAGTTACAACACCTCAAAACCAGTGATTAATCTGAGCACTGAAGTAAGAAATAAATTCATTAGAAGCAACCAGTGGCAGTAGCCTTTCCATAACAGTAGAAGAGTGGAAGTCTTAATGAATAATATGCCAACTTGTCAAGAAGCAAAGAATGATGAAATAGTGTGGATGGTATACAGGTCTAAGAAGTTTAGCACAAGAACTTGTAGAAACTATCTACAAAAGGATCAAAACAAAAAGAGTAAAGTGGAATAATATGGTTTGGGAAGTTGATATCCTCCATACGCATGTATTCATTCTTTGGCTAGTAATTGCAGGAAGACTTGCAACTAAGGAGAGAATGAAGTTCAACAAAGACAATTTCAACTGTGAACTGTGCAATACACAATAGGAGTCAATGGGTCACCTGTTTTTAAACTGCAAACACGAGGCAAATATGGAAAAGACTACAAGTAGTACTTGAGGTTAGAATATCAACACAGAGGTGGGAAGACATGATAGAAAGGGTAGCTACATTGAAAATGGCAAAGAGTACATACTATAAAGCCCTGAAAATATGTATTACTGCAATGGTGTACTTTGTAGGAGTGGAACAAAAGAGCATTTAGGAAGAAAGCTAGAGAAATGGAACAAGTATCGAGGAGTACCGTTTGATACATGCCAATGCCATCCGGTACTACAAAATATATAAATCCGATACCGCATGGTAGTCATGTCGTTGCTCCTATCCTATGGTAGAATTTAGTAATTTGTTTGAGTCTTTGACCTAACTTTAGCTTTATGGGTATTAATTAGACAGCCCAGTCCAGGTTCTACGTTCAAAACCTGACTACAGCAGAACATATCATTATATGATATAACCGTCAATATGGACAAATTATGATCAAGACCTTTGTAGTAATACTAATTGAATTGAACCTTATTTTAAATAAAAATAAGATATCAGCAGCCAGTCCCCTTTTCAAAACTATGCTCACATGTTTATTTTCTTTCATCTGATGGGTGGTTTAAATATGTATACGTTGATGTTGCCGGTACTTGGTTTTTGTACAGAACAACTCACAGAGGCTGATTAAACCCTGAAAATAGGTGTTTTTAGCATCTTAGTCAATATCCGCCACCTTAAACTACATGTTTTATATATTATATTATATTATATTATATATATATATAAGAATTCCAAATAGACAACCTTCAAAGTTGGTTTTATGTATTTTATTTTAAATACATACGGAATCAACTTCCAACTCAACGGCCCTGATCCTTTCCCACAACAAGACGATTGAAAAAGAAATTATAAAACATGAAACACAGGATTATCTACGTCACTCACCAACCCCATAAAATACGCACCCTCGGTGCACACTTCCCTCCAACGCCAACTCTCTCTGTTAACGTTCGCTTGTCTCCCTCTTTCTCTCCGTAGAGTTCTCTTCTCTGCCATGGCTATCTCTCTACAGCTCTGTCGTGCCTCCCTCCCCACCCAACTCTTCTCCGGAGAGAATCGCGCGGCTTTTCCCCGAAGGAAGTCCTTCTCCATCCGATGCTCCGCCAGCGACGACGTGGCGTCCGCCTCGGTGGCCATCGACTCAGACTTCGACGCCAAAACTTTCCGCCATAACTTGACGCGAAGCAAGAATTACAATCGGCGAGGTTTTGGCCACAAGGAAGAGACTCTCGAGCTCATGAACCGCGAGTTTACTAGTAAGTTCTTGTAAAAATCATACGATCACGAACTCTTTTCGATATCTAGTGGATTGAACCCGAAAAGAAGCAACTTTTGTGCTTGTTTGATGCTGAGTTCGGATAAAATCATTTATTGGCTTTGTGTTTTGATTTCTTTTTGCATGAAATGACTATACTTGTAAATTCTTAATCCTTATAATCGTATGTGAGTTCTAAATAACTGTCTTTCTGGGGGAATTAGGTGATATTATAAAGACTTTGAAGGAAAATGGGAATGAGTATACATGGGGAAATGTTACTGTGAAATTGGCTCAAGCTTATGGCTTTTGCTGGGGAGTAGAGAGAGCTGTTCAGATTGCATACGAGACCAGGAAACAGTTTCCTAATGAGAAGATATGGATCACCAATGAGATCATTCACAATCCTACTGTTAATAAGGTATGCACATATTCGATTATACTAGCTTTTGTTGCTGTTTAGTTTATTGATGTTATTGTTGTGCCATAAATGTTGTGATGGTTGTGTGCTTTTTACGTGTATCTGGGAATCTACTATTTTTGTGGCTGCTTGACGGTTCAACTTATCTTTTTTTTTTTTCCCTTTTATCACAGCGTCTAGAGGAGATGGAAGTTAAGGACATTCCTGTTAAGGAAGGGCAGAAGCAGTTTGAGGTAATAAACGATGGTGACGTTGTGGTTTTGCCTGCTTTTGGGGCTGCTGTTGATGAAATGTTGGCTTTGAGCAAAAAAGGCGTACAAATCGTTGATACAACTTGCCCTTGGGTATCTAAGGTGCAACTATTGAAGCTGTTGTTTATTGCTTTAAAGTACATCTGTTTGCATTATCACTTTGGCATATGTTTTCTCACTTTCAAACCTTTTGAAGGTCTGGACTACTGTTGAGAAACACAAGAAGGGACAGTACACTTCGATCATTCATGGTAAATATGCTCATGAGGAAACCGTAGCAACTGCATCTTTTGCAGGAAAATACATAATTGTGAAGAATATGAAAGAGGTATGTTTGAAGGCCAAAAGTTGGTGATTCTTTTATTTTTATTTCTAGACATGAAATTTGTATTGAATTCTTTGTATAATTTCGTTATCCTAATGAAAATGACAGCATTATTTGTTGTCATGATTTTGGGCTCTGAATGGATTTTAACTTTATGCAGGCAACATATGTCTGTGATTACATTCTTGGAGGTGGACTCAATGGATCTAGCTCAACAAAAGAGGAGTTTCTAGAGGTATAGCTTCTGATTATTCTTGATTTTAATCACGTGCTTTTGTTTTATGCCACAGTTTATCAGATAATTGTTGCCATGCTTGCAGAAATTTAAAAATGCAATTTCTAAGGGGTTTGATCCGGATGCTGACCTGGCCAAAGTTGGTATTGCAAATCAAACTACTATGTTCAAAGGGGAAACTGAAGAGATTGGTGAGTTTTGTCTTAATGTAATTATATATTTTTTGGCAATATACTGTCTGTGGTGTTCAACTAATTTATTGATGTTTTTGTATTATAGGGAAATTGGTGGAGAAGACCATGATGCAAAAATATGGTGTTGGAAATATTAATGATCACTTCATAAGCTTCAACACAATTTGTGATGCCACTCAAGTAAATTTTCTTCTCTGATCTTAAGATTTTGTCTGTCGAGTTATTATAGCATCTTTGTTGTGATATTCTAGAATTTTGTTTTAAAGAATATTCAACAACTTCTTGGTGGTTACTTCACCCTTTTAAGTTCAAAATAACATGATGAAACTGGAGAATTTTGTCTTCCTCTAAGGGAGCAGTGGAAAGATGGGATTGGATCCTACACCATACTCAACTGTAAAGATTAGCTAGGGGAGATGGTGCCTACTGCTAATTGCTCAGAGAACATTGATTTTGTTCATGTACCTTTATTGTTTTGTGCTAAATTTGTGCATTTAACAGGAGCGACAAGATGCAATGTTCAAGTTGGTGGAGGAAAAGTTGGATCTTTTGTTAGTCATTGGTGGGTGGAATTCGAGCAATACTTCGCACCTTCAAGAAATTGGAGAGCTCAGAGGGATTCCTTCCTATTGGGTTGACAGTGAAAAGAGAATAGGTCCAGGAAACAAGATAGCTTACAAGTTGAATGTAAGTGTAGATGTTTGAGTTGGTTTTTAACCAGCAAATTTAAGTTCTTAAGCTCATCTTTAATTGGTGTACATCAGTTAATATATATTTTGTCTCAATAGCATGGGGAGCTGGTTGAGAAGGATAACTGGCTACCAGAAGGTCCCATTACCATTGGTGTAACTTCTGGTGCCTCAACTCCAGACAAGGTAAAATTACCTCTTTTTTCTTGACCCATTTTCATGCTCTACATCCATTCTAAGTTTCAAAATTCAAATGCCGGTACTTTCTTCTACTCAGCTGCAATATCTTGCTTTGGCACTACTATATTAGTGATGAAATATGGAAGCTAAGACTAGCAGTATGTCTTGTTCAAATCTTTATCAGGTTGTGGAGGACACGCTTATCAGGGTGTTTGACATCAAACGTGAAGAAGCCTTGGAACTAGCATAATGTTGATGAGCATATGTACACAGATAATCAAGAACTCCCTGTTAGATTATGCAACTCAATGCACAAAAGGGGTAGATCGTCTACTCTGATTCATTTAGAAGAAAGACTGCTCGATGTGATATTGTACCTTGGTCATGAAGCTATTAATGTAGAGTTGATTATTCATAGTTTCTTCGTGGAGTTTGTAACCCAAAATTTAATATACATTCGCAAGGCAAGGTGTTAAGTCGGAGTAATACTAATATCAATGTACGAGGGTAGGGAGTTCATGATAGGGGTGAACATGGTCACCTTGTTCTTTCTTGGATTCGAAACCATAGCGACTAACTTCATATAATTATGGATATTGCCAGAAAAGAGCCCCAGCTCGATCTAATATTGTATCTATGCCTGGAATTTCATAGCAGTGACCTATGAGCTCCCCGTAGGATACAATATTGAAAGATAAGGAGGAGGCGAGCATGTTGAGATCGATGGAGGGTGTAGAGACGCGATGGTTAAGGGAATCAATGAAGGTTGAAGAACCGGAGTCTATTGTAAATCAAATCATGAAAACAACACGTGAGTTCTCTCCATCCATCGTGCGTTATTAAGATAATAGAAAGAGTGAGAAAATAAGTAAAGACTACTGAGTGGGACGAGATGAAGGTGGACAGAAAGTTGGATGGCATTCTGTCCATCTTACCCTTTTGTAACTCTGCAATCAGCTTTTTGAATCTAGGATCACAATTCTAGCTATTCTTAATTTCTATTGAAAGCTCAATATGAATTTCGGAAACCAAAGAAGTGCATATCCTTTGTAGTAGTGCCAACGCTTGACAGTCCTAATAATAGACACAAACTTCTTCTCATATGTCGGGAGAACATGATATTCAAGAGCCAGTGCCTTATTACAATTACAGTAGAGTGTTGATCTTAACATTAACATTGCATATGAGCCCACCTAGCAAGCATTAGTTTCTTGAATAAAAGGCTCGGTGAAGTATAGTAATGTCAAAATTAATGATGAGATAAGTTTCTCTTTGCACTAATGAAAAGAAACTTATGCTTATTCACTATAATGAAAGGGATCCTTCTTTAAAATGCATATTAGGTGTTTGTTGATCCATTCATAAAGCTTAATGAATCTTCTATAGCATCGTAAGAGACCAAAGAATCCTATAAGTATAAGTCCGTTAAGGGTAATGGGAATTGGTGATTTAAGGACTATATTGATTTTTTTTCATCAATAAATACTCCTTTAAATAAGACGATGAGATCTAAGTATTAAAAAATAGACTATTATCCTTTAAAATACTTAACACAATCATGAGATGATTAATCTGAGCATGGAAAGAGAATATTGAACTAAGAGAGGTTCTAATTGATGTTAAAACATAATTACTAATGTGTTTCATATTTTGATGAAAAATAATATTAGAGCAAAATAAAGTCATAAACTCAAGAAGATAGTGTATAAAGTTGAATAAGAGAAGTTGAAGCTTACAACCGACAAAATGAAGATCAAAATAAGAACAAAAGAAGATCAAGCCTCATCAAGGTCATTTCATATTTTGTATTATTATTTGTAAGCTGACTTTGTTAATTTGATGAGGGCGAGCCTTAGAACAACTGGTAAGGTTACTCTTTTATGACCAGAAAGTTACGGGTTTGAGTCACGGAAATAATCTATTTGTAAAATACAAAGAGAAGACTGCGTACATTGATGACCGTCCCCTGACCCTCACAAAGCGGAGAGCCTTGTGCACTGGGGTTTGCCCTTTGCCCTTTGACTTTGTTAATTTGATGATCCAAAATGTTCACTATGCATATTTGTTTTATCTTACTATGCATATTTGTTTTATCTTACTTCGTTGCATCAGTCTTTACATTCATCAAGATGCAATAAAGCTTTTGATTTTAATATAAAAACTTCTTGATCCTTCAAATAATCTTTAAGGAATTTTTTGAGAAGTGTAATCATATTTGGATTAAACAAATTGATTTTAAGCATTTGAAGTTGTTAAAATCATATTTTTGGAGTATTTGGTCAACCAATATGGGTTAGTGGTTGACCAATATATGCTAAAGTTGTTAAATTTGATGTACCGTGAGTTTGTAGCAATATTGGTTAATGTATTAGTCGACTAATGTGTCATATTGGTCGACCAATATATGTACTGGTCGATCAATGTTTCAACGAATAGTGAATCTAGAGCTTTTTATGCATACTAGTCAACCAGTGCATCGAATATAGTGGTTGTAACGCTAGTTCTTGGCTTCAACAACTATTTTGGGTCCCAAAACACTATAAATAGGTGTTTCTTATTGGTTTTAGCATCAGGAAGGTTTTGAGTGTTATATACACACATTTTAAAGAGTTTTCAATCATTTAAGCATCACTTTATCATATTTGTGTGAGTAAGTCATTTTGGAGTTATCAAGTAAATAAATGAGATATTTTTTAGTTATACTACTTTATTGGGGTGATAATATTGTACATGAGGTGATTTAAATGGAATTGAGGTTCCTCATCACCTTGGAAGAAGATTGTAGAAATGGTTCCTCTTTATCGAAAAAGATTGAACAAAGGTTATTCTTTACCTTGAAAGAAAAATTATAGTGGAATTCTAAGAAGAGTCATAGGAGTGGACATAGGCAATGGTTGTTTCCCAAACTACTATAAATTAGTTTGTATTTTCTACTCCCTATTCTTTTTAAATTATTATCCAATTGGTAGATTAAATTACATTAAACAATTTTCTCATACTTATTTATATTGATTATTGTTAATTGAATAATTGTTCAAAAAATTGTTAAACTTTGTAAACACCCAATTCACCCCTTTCTTGGGTGTCACTAAGGACTAACAAGTGGTATCAGAGAGGGTCTATTAGGCTAGTATTTCTAACAAAATCTTATATCAAAGATCATAATGACATATTTAGGAGTGTCATCATCATTATTCAACTAAGAGGGAAAAAGCATTAGTAAACCACCTTTTTTTATGGCAATGATTATTTTTATTGGAAAATTAGGATGTGATTCTTTCTAATGGACGAAGTGAAGACTTACGAGAAATAGTTTCTAATGGTCCCTTTATTCTTACAAAGATTGTAGATAACAAAGAGGTACCCAAATTAAGGAAGAATGAGAATCGCAAGATAAGGGATTAATATTATTGAATAGTAAGGTCATACATTTCTTATTTTATGCTTTAAGACGAAATGAAGTTAATAGGATCTCTATGTGTGAAACAACTCATGACATTTAGCGAAGAAGAAGACATTGGCTTACTCACTAGAATGTTCAAGAAGTTCTTGAAGAATAAATTCTTCAAAAGAAAGGACTTCAAGGAAGGTAAAAATAATTTAAAACATAAATCTTCTAATATTTCTTGCTTTGAATATATAAAAACTAGCCATATATAGTCATAATATCCTCAATCAAAGATAATGAGAAGTATGAGAGAAAATATAAAAAGGACAAAAAGGAAAAGAAGAAAGCACTAAATGCATCAACTTAGGATGACATAAGTGAATCCGAGAGAGACCATTCAGAAGAAGAGATAGCTCGTATGTGCTTTAGCGTTATGGAAAATGATAAGGTAACATCCAACCCTAATTCTTGTAATAGTAATGTTGATTTGACATATGATGAATTTGTAGAAAGTTTAGAAATCACGAGTAAGAAAAGGAAGAAATTTTCTTCCAAACTCAAGAAAGTTAAAAAAGAGTTGGGTGCATGCATGGGTGAGAATGAAAAGATGAAAAGTGAATTACAGTGCATTAAAGCATCCAAAAATGTGATTATTGATGACAATCTTAACTTAGATGCATTAATGTGTGAGAATAAAACATTGAAAAGGAAATTGTTGCTCTTAAAGACTCTTTATCTAAATTTACAAAGGGAAGTGAGAAACTTGAAAACATGTTAGGAGCTCAAAAGAGTTCTAATGATAAACATGGAATTGGATATAAATGTGAAAGTGTTTCTAACACTAAAACTACTTTTGTCAAAGGAAAATATTTACATAGTGAAGAACCATTGCTTAAAATGACAAATGAGCATAGAGCATCCACATCCAAATATACATATGCACATGACACATTCACCAAGTCCCAACCTAAGAGAAAACATTATACTTTCATATATGGCTTGCAAACCAGGGTACCAATCAATATATTTAATGTCTAAAAAAAACTTCCTCATTATGCATACACACATAGAATTCTAAGCAATGTATATATGCATCATCATTATTCATATAGCATGATATGTCATTTTTGTGGTAAAATTGGATATATTGATAGATTTTGCTATATCAAACAAAGAATGTTAAGCAAACCTTTTAAAGTGTGGGTTGAAAAGAAGAAGTAACCAAGCTTATTTGAGTTCCTAAAATATATTGATTACCTTGTTTTATAAAGATATTAGAAAAGAAAGAGAAAATGGTATGTAATAGAGATAGTAGTTATTGAATTGAACATTATTTTTAAGATCGG
>JANIMX020000560.1:293714-311973 GCA_024582655.2 Erythroxylum kunthianum
GTCAGTGTCCATGGACTTGTCTTTCTGTCCAGCAAACTCCGGAGAATGTTAGCGATCGTTTTATGATAATCTGGAAGGAGCAGAACTCTGCTCATCGGTCTTAGAATGGTAGGTTTTCTTTTCCTTTTTCTCTTCTTTTGTTGTTGCTTTTTTATTGTTCTTATTTTCACACGTTTTTAACCTAGTAACAAATTAAATTGTACAAATAATACATGCCTTAACCGATTTATCAACAATCATGGTGATTATGCCTTCAAGAAAAAAACCAATGTGATGGTTCTGATAGATGTTGCATGTTCTTCCATTAAGCCAAGGTGTGTATCATTGCAACTTAAAATGTGCGTACGTACAGTAAACCCCTAAGTACATGATTAATCATGCTTCGTGTTTGGAGCCGACAATATGAAGATGAAAACTCTTTGATGAATATGATATTCCAACCAAGTAAAGTAAACTGTTAGGGCTTGAAGACAGTAACTTTTTAGTTTTCGTAACTGAGAATTAAAAAGCATGTATGTTGGAGAACAGAAAATGATGAATCATAGAGAATTAGGCAAGAAAAAGAACTTGTGACTCCAGAGCTCTATTTTCTTCACAGTCTCTTGTATTGCATTCTAGTCATAACATAAGTCTCACTTGGTACAGGGGATCCCGGGAGAAATTGATGTCGGTTCCCAGATTTGGGTTCAAGATCCAGAATTAGTTTGGGTAGATGGAGTTGTACTTAACATTAGGGGAGAAGAAGCTGAGATTCAAGTTTGCGACGATAAAGTTGTAAGTAATATTGTTGTTTTTACCAACTTTTTGGACTTCCGGCTCACCTTTGTGCTTTATAAATCGTAAAATTGCAGGTTGTTGCTAGTTTATCACATATATATCCAAGAGATGCTGAGCCACCCGAAGGTGGAGTTGATGACATGACTAGGCTGCATTATTTGCACGAGCCTGCAGTTCTGCACAATTTGTCGACAAGATATGCGGTTAATGAAATTTATGTAAGAAAGAATTAACTTTAGTTTGAGTCAAATCATTTTGTTACTGCAGCTTTGTTATGATATTTGGCATTCTCGCAGACTTACACTGGAAACATTCTTATTGCTGTCAATCCATTTGAAGGACTTCCACATTTATATGGTTCTCACATGATGGATCGATACAGGGGAGCACCATTTGGAGATCTCAACCCTCATATTTTTGCAATTGCTGATATTGCATACAGGTGAATCATCTCTATTTGGGTTCTATACTGGTGCCTCCACAGATTACTATTTACTCAAGGTGCTGACATTTGGAACAGGGAAATGATCAATGAAGGTAAAAGCAATTCAATTCTAGTCAGTGGTGAAAGTGGGGCTGGAAAAACTGAAACAACCAAAATGCTTATGCGATACCTTGCATATGTGGGAGGTCATACTGCTGCTGAAGGTCGCACCGTTGAACAGCAAGTGTTAGAAGTAAGCTGGATGATTAACTATCAGCTCAAATAGTGAACACCAGAACTCTTAGCCTGCCAACTGAGTCGGTCTTTTTCATATAGTCTAGTATAGTCATTTCATGTGAAAATATTTGAGTGATTGGCTTTGTGGATGAGCACATTTTAGTATTTAGGCTGAAATTGCTTACATGACGAGTGAGCGTATCATGTTTCTTATTATAGGATTGCTTAGGGAGATTCTATAAATCTTGCTAAAGCACATGCCATGGTAAAATCCCAATGCTGTACCTGCATGATGATCAAGGATTCTAGAAAACAGTTCCCCAAGTTTTTATTTATCAACTACTTTGTAAAAGAGATGAAATAGTGATATACTGTACATATTTCCTACTTCCTTACGATGTAGCCTCTCTGTTTATGCTTGCTTTGTTTTAAGAATCCTTTCTGGAAATCAAAAACTTTTTATACTAATTAGTTATTTGCAGTCGAATCCAGTTCTTGAAGCTTTTGGCAATGCAAAAACTGCTAGAAATAACAACTCCAGGTGAGAACTTTCAGGCTTTCCACTGTTCAATTGTTTTACATTTTCCACAGCATTGGTTGAGCCAAGTTTTTCTTAGCTTACATGTAATTGAATTCTTTGAAATTGGAATTGAGCTTACCGATTTATGTTCTAGGCTAATTAATTAACGGTTCATTATAGTATTAGTATTTAGCTATTAAATTCATCCTTTATAACGCATATTCGGCAGCAACTTCAATAAACTAATGTTCTGTTGGAAACAATGGTGCAGTCGTTTTGGAAAGTTTGTTGAAATTCAATTTGATGAGAGGGGGAGGATTTCAGGAGCAGCAATCAGAACTTATCTTCTAGAGAGATCCCGTGTGTGTCAGATTTCAGATCCTGAGCGTAACTATCATTGTTTTTATCTTCTTTGTGCTGCGCCACAAGAGGTAGGCATTTCCTTGGACTGTCTACGCCAGTTGC
This sequence comes from Erythroxylum kunthianum, assembly GCA_024582655.2. Lineage (NCBI taxonomy): Eukaryota > Viridiplantae > Streptophyta > Magnoliopsida > Malpighiales > Erythroxylaceae > Erythroxylum > Erythroxylum kunthianum. Next base: position 296,138 of record JANIMX020000560.1, read on the forward strand.
TCTGTGTTCCTTGATTTGAGTCATTTTGATGAATAACTGATTTTGTGGCTTATTTAGGAGATTGAGAAATATAAATTGGGAAACCCGAAGTCTTTTCACTATCTTAACCAATCCAATTGTTTTGAATTGGATGGTGTGAGTGATGCCAGTCGGTATCTTTCCACTAGAAGAGCTATGAGTATCGTTGGAATAAGTGAGAACGAACAGGTCTGGAGTTTGCTTCACATCCTAATATATGATCCTCGTTGTTAATCAAATTAAAAGCCGAAGAAATAAGTATTTTTCTTGAAGAGTAATCTCTCTCTGACCCTTACTTTTGTAGGATGCTATTTTCAGAGTTGTAGCTGCAATTCTTCATCTTGGTAATATTGATTTTGCTAAAGATGAAGATGTTGATTCATCAGTTGTGAAAGATGAGCAATCCAAGTTTCATCTTCAAACGACTGCCGAGCTTCTCATGTGTGACTAAAGCCAGCCCTGATAGTTTCATTCATATCCCTATTTGATTGCATATGAATGTCTACTGTACACTTGTTTCAGGTGCGATCCTCAGTCAATAGAAGATGCACTGTGTAAACGTGTGATGGTAACTCCAGAAGAAGTCATAAAGAGAAGTCTTGATCCTCTTGGTGCAGCAGTTAGCAGGGATGGTTTAGCCAGGACTATATATTCTCGCTTGTTTAATTGGTAAAAATATACCGGTTTGTAGCTCATTACATATTTAAATGACAGTGCTGCTTATTTAATGTTCTTATGGATAGTATAACTGTTATCGTATGTTCAGGTTGGTGGATAAAATTAATGCATCCATTGGGCAAGATCCTACCTCAAAGTGTCTGATTGGGGTCCTTGACATTTATGGTTTTGAAAGCTTTAAAGATAATAGGTAAAACGCATACTTTGATATGTACTTGTTTTTGCTTGAGCCTCTCATAATTAATTCTGATTCAAAGACAGATATCTACTTGTCTTTACTTAATCCTCTCTTAATTCTGATACCTTGGGCAGTTTTGAACAATTCTGCATTAACTATACGAATGAAAAGCTGCAGCAACATTTCAACCAGGTATGAGGTTAGTTATATATTGTCTACTTTGCAAATAGAAACAGACTTCATCATATAATCCCATTGTTGTAATGCCGTGCCGTTCAGCACGTATTCAAGATGGAGCAAGAGGAGTACACCAAAGAGGGGATTGATTGGAGCTACATAAATTATGTTGATAATCAAGATGTTCTGGATCTTATTGAGAAGGTCTCTATATTGCATTCCGCAACCCCTACGTTCTCTTTGACACTTGATGAATTTTAATTCTGTGTTTCTTCCTTCATAATTAAGACTACACACTATTTTGCAGAAACCTGGTGGAATCATTACTTTGCTTGATGAAACATGGTGTGGTAGCAATTTGTGTTTTTTTAATTGAATTAGAAGTGTTAACTCAGTGATGTTGCTTAAGTAATGCAAGCTCATTATTGCTGCAGCATGTTCCCAAAATCAACGCATGAGACATTTTGTGAAAAGCTTTATCAGACATTCAAAGATCACAAGAGGTTCATCAAGCGTAAACTGACTCGCTCAGATTTCACCATTGTGCATTATGCAGGAGAGGTGAGATGCTATTTACTTTTGCTGCTCTAATAATCTTCCTACACATTTATTTTTAAATTGCATTTTTAATGATTCCATTCCATCAACTTCTTTCCAGGTTCTGTACCACTCCGATCAATTCTTAGACAAGAACAAGGACTATATTGTTCCTGAACATCAAGATTTGCTGAGTGCTTCGAATTGTTATTTTGTAGCTGGCCTTTTTCCTCCATGTTCTGAGGATACGTCCAAATCATCCAAGTTCTCATCCATTGGATCGCGTTTCAAAGTACATCTTTTGTTTTTTTTTTGTTAGGTGTTTTCATTAATTCTTGGCACTGCAATGATGACATACCAAATGTCTTTGTGAAATTTATGCAGCTTCAATTACAGCAACTGATGGAGATTCTACATTCTACGGTGCCCCACTACATTAGATGTGTGAAGCCAAATAGTTCATTGAGACCATCTTTGTTTGAGAACACCAATGTCATTCAACAACTGAGATCTGGTGTGAGTAAATTTGAAACTTCTTCAACTCTGGTTTATTTGTTAAATCTCTAATAATTTCGTATATATTTGTTTAGGGAGTCTTGGAGGCAATCAGAATAAAATGTGCTGGATACCCTGGTCATAAAAGCTTTTCTGAATTTTTAACACGATTTACTATTCTAGCACCAGAGGTATCAGAAGGGAAGTAAGTGCTATAAGGAGAAAGGAGTTTTATGCTTGGATTGAATCAGGTTTGGTTCTAGTTTGTAAGTTTATTCTTGCAATTTGCATGCAGCTATGAAGAGAAGGTTGCATGCAAATGGATTTTGGAGAAATTGGAGATTGCAGGATATCAGGTATTACCAGAAACACTTTCCGAAACTATTTAAGCGCTCAAGGCTACCGTACTAGCCTAAAACTAAGGTTTTAATTGGACACAATTTGGCAGTTGCAGTTCTGGACAATTTTTCGCAAGCGTAACATATCCTGCAACCAAAATGATGAAAACTTTTTTTGGCTTTTTATATATCACATGATAGAAATGAAATCATGCTTTAGAGCGCATAAACGTCTTTGCAGATGGGTCAAACACAGGTTTTCCTAAGAGCTGGTCAGCTGGCTGAGTTAGATGCACGGAAAGCAAGGCTGCTTCGCAACTCAGCGGCAGTCATCCAGAGGAGGCTTAGAACTCATACTACTCGAAAAACGCATATCATGTTGCGGAAATCTTCAATTAAATTACAATCTCATTGGAGAGGTGAGTTCATAGGTAAATGCGAAGATCTTGTTTATGAAATGTGAAAGATCCCATTGGATGCATGGTAATTAAAGAATTTAACTGTATCTTTCTCTATAGACTGTAAGTTTTTGTTTCAAGTCTTGAACCTCTTACATGCACGGCGAAGATTCAATCAGCTGCCCATATTATGCTTTTTGGTTCTAGATTTATCTCTATGTTACCTCTCACAGGAAAACTTGCTCGCAAATCATACAAACGCATGAAACAGGAAGCTGCTGCTGTTAAACTCCAGAAGAATTTGCGTAGACAATTTGCTAGAAGAACGTATACAGGCATAAGGTCCTCTTCAGTCATTTTGCAGACAGGCTTACGAGCAATGGCTGCACGTAAAGAATTGAAATTTAGAGAGAAAACCAAGGCTGCAATTGTTCTTCAGGTTGTCAACTAGCCAATTGCTTGTTGCCTTTGTATGATTCCTGTGGTTGCTTACCCAATAAACTTTGCAGAGTTACTGGCGCTGTCATAGTGCTGTTTCATACTACAAGCAGCTTAAAAAGGCATCAGCCTTGTCACAAAGAAGATGGAGAGGAAAATCTTCTGGGAAAAAACAGAGAAACCTTATGATTGTAGGTGTCGGCATATGCCAACTTTTTCAACCATATTTTATGCTTAGAGGATAACCTCTTATTTCGTTCATAGCTAGACTAGGTCTTGATTATGAAAAACTTATAAGAAACCTTAATCTTTTTTTAATTATTATTTCAAGATGACATCAGCCAAACTTTATTTTGTTTCAATCATTGATGACGATAATCAAATCCCTAGTTCAAGCATATCCTTTGAGGTAAGGTGGGTTTTCCCCTTTGAATGCTCCTTAGAATAGCATGTTAGAGATGTGAAGCAGTTGAATAATTAAGCGTGGAAACTTTTGTTTAGAGAGGATAAGTTTACTTCTTGTGTTTATAGGCTCGCTCACCTATTTCATATATAAGCACAAATAAGATAGTGACTTTGCGGTAGATATTTTTTCAGTCTATGCTTTAGGCTTGTGGGTGCATGGGAATAAGCATGATGGTACTTGATTGAGGATTTGTCCTTCAATTTCTTTGATTTTATCAGGATTTCTGTACTAATGTGTATAGTTTTTGGTCATCTCTATCAAGCTCACATTCGTTTTGCTGCTTAAATAAACTTATTAAGTTAATTGTGTTGTTTTTCCATCTAGAACCTTTTTCAGTTTGGAAGCATGGAAATAATTAATCACATGGTGCTGCTAATGAATTGCTATTGCTAGATGAAGCACCGAAAGTAACATCTTTTTTGTGTCTCCTGTGCGTACTAAAGATGCACTAGATTCTCTTGGAGAATGCTATTTTCTCTTTTTCATCGCTAAAGCGCAATTTTCCTTCTCAGGAGGGTGAAGAAAACACTTGTTCGCTCCGAGAAACAAATGATGAACTTAAAAGACAGGTTCAATCTGAAAAGCAGTCGAGGGTAAGGAATAGGTTCTAATTAACAATTTCCTCGACGTGTAATAAGTGTGCACCTTTGATTTCTCTCTTATCATCAAGAATCTGGCATTGAATGGATTCTGCAATCTTTCTTCAGTTGACTTTGATTCTTTCTGCTATCTAACATTGAGCTCTGCTAACCATGTAATCAGATGGTCCTGGAAGAAGCAAAAGAAAAGGACATAAATGCTTCGCGTCATTCATAATAACCAAATATACAACAAACTCGTCCTCCTCCTCAATTATCCCCAAAACAAACAATGCTTCACTCTTTCTCCATCTCAGCCACCACAAACTCAGTCACCACCACCACCACACCTAAAAACCTTAAACCCAACCATCTCTCCCCCTCTCCTGATCCTTCTCACTATGTTCAATTCCGTACAACTTACCATGAAAACCTCCGCTATCTCAAGAGCGTTGGAGTCATTGATGCCAACACTCATCGCAACAAACTTCCTTTACCTGACGCTACCACCCAACTCATCGCCACCGTTAACTTCTTCAAGTCCAAAGGCTTCGCCGACAGGGACTTCGCTAAGCTTGCCTCCCGTTGCCCACAGGTGTTTTCAGTCGACCACTTCGACCCCACTGACGTTGAACCTGTTTTCCAGTTTTTGGCCAGATATTTGCAGGCTTCACCGCAGGAATCTAAGGGCTTAGTCTTATATTGCCCTGAACTTCTATTATCTGATGTCGAATACTTCCTTAAGCCAACACTTAACTATCTCAATGAACTAGGGGTGTCAAAGCTAAATGTTCCAAGCAGTTTAAATGCTCATCTGTTGAACACTAGAGAGGAAAAACTACGTTCCAAGACCAGGTTCCTGAGAAGTATCGGGTTTTCCAGGGAGGAGACGGCTAGATTTTGTGCTAGATTGCCTGCAGTCTTCGGTTACAGTTTGGAGAGCAATTTAAGACCCAAGACGGAGTTCTTGAAGGAGGAAATGAAGAGGAGTTTGGAGGAGTTAAAAGACTTCCCACAGTATTTTGGTTTCAGTTTGGAGAAGAAGATCATGCCCAGACACTTCCATTTGAAGAAGAGAAATGTTGAAGTCAAGTTGAACAGAATGTTGGTATGGAGTGATCAGAAGTTCTATACAAAATGGAAGTGAATGGAATGGTAGCTTTATTTATCAATTTGTATGGCAACAACCGTCTTATTCACTTATCTAATTCCTCAGAATCCGGAATTGAATTTGATCAACCATACACTAGATAGAAGAATAAAGAACTACATTGATCAAGTTTGTCCAAATTCATCTGGTATGGCATTCCACCATCAGCAGAAACTTTGGGACCTTAGCATACATGAAGTAACAGTTTTTAACCTTTTAAAAGTTTCTTTTCCTTTTTTCCTTTTTTTTTTTGGCTAGAAATATGTTCCAGAAATAGTTAATAAACTCTCTATTCTGTTACATGTTCTCTAACGCCGGAACTTTCCCTCAGTAAGTTCAAATGAAGTTTCAAGATGTTCAATCTTCTTCTAAGGTCAGTTTCAAGCTGTTGATCACTTGGAAACCTGCAAACTGCAAAAAATGAGATGTATTGAGTAATTCGGTAACTCGTTCAAGGAGCTAAAAGTTATCTTTCCCTAGCTGGTGTTCAAGATATGGGATTATAGAGGAACATAACAGAGTCTACAAAGCATCAAGATTCAAGATTGAAACATGCTGCTTACAGGTTTTTGTAATAGAAAGAAGGGGGAAGAGATGTGAAGATAAGTGAAAACTAATTGTGAAGTAATAGTTGCTTTGCCACTACACGAACTTCCTTAACTGCTTTATGGCACAAAGAAAAAACCAAATAACTACAACTAACCATATAACAATAGAGTAGTTAATCACCCAGGATGTTGCAGATAATTAAGACAGAACAGAGTGTTGATATTGAACAAACAATAAAATTCTGTTTGGTTCCTACAAAATATTCCTCAAGTGCAGATAGACAAGCACTAACATAATCCCACAAGCATTTGGACAAAACCTTGATAAATATAATTAATACCTGGGGCTCACAGATTCAATCTTGTTTGGTCAACAGCTCGATGTCAGCTCCTACTTCAGCAATCTTGAATTCCTTAGAAAGCTTGGCTACTTTGGCGATGCTTTCAACATCAAAGTCCAATGCTATTCTTTTTACTAGACCATCAAGCATCTGTAACGAGAAAAATGCATGAAAATAAAATTTTGATTTGAAGATGGTGGATCAAATCACTAATACAAATAAATAAAGAAGTAAATAAAAACATGACAGTTATTCCTATCATTTAGCTGTTCCTGACTTCCATATGTTTGACAAGGATATCCATGCAAAAGAGAAAAATAATTCTTTTATATCACTAAATACAAGTGGGATGAGACTGTTCCATAACCAATACTAAACTAAAAGGCATACGAGCTTGTGTAGATAGTGGCAAGAAAATACCAGTGATCCAATGGCAACAAGAGCCCGAAATTTTGAGTCGGCTTCTATGTTGTCCTCTTCCGCAATCTGTGGAAAGAAAATTGCAGCGGAATAGTGTTAAATTCCATTCATATTATTCGCTCCCAGAGTTCTAGTTGGGATCCATCAGTATACTGTTAACAAATGAAGAATAAGACATACCTCAATAGCTGCTGAAAGAACTTGAGATTGACCTTCTTGGTCCTTCTCTTCAATTAACAGCACTGCATAGCTGTAAAGCATGCTGTGTGAGTGTTGACAAACAATGAAGGGATTTTCAATCTTTATGTCTGCACAAGTATACACCAGTACTCATTGAAAAAGACTCACTTGAGTATCATGGTTGCATACGATAACTGCAAATTCTTGTTTGGAGATGCATAGCAACTTGAATACACATCAAGAATCTTCAGAATGAAATTAAGGTCAACACCTTTAGTTATTATCCAGGATGTCACTAAACAATAGAATATATAAAATATTTACACTATACCACAGAACAAAAAGTAAAACATAAAGTTATACCCTCAAACTGCAGACATTTGTTTAGACATAAAAACCAGTTTAATGTTAGCAAGAGGAATTAGCATCCAGGTTATGGTTACTAAAGAGCCTCAAAGGACACTACAACAATGGGGGTTAACCATTCTGTGTGCCAAATTTCATTATCATTACCCAATGCTACTCAGCTAAACTTCTATCCAAGAAATAATACAGTTACCTCACTACGATGCTTTTGTAGCCAACTGTAGTAGCATGAGTTCTTGAAGAGATTAGTAACAAAACGAATGCTGGTTAAAAGGTTTGGAGCAAGAGGAGGATTCTTTGTAACTCTCTTCACCATTTCCATCAGTACATCTGGTAAAAGTCAGGTACACAGTAAGGATCAAACTTTAAAAGTAAAGAATCCCACAAACTTGTCATAAACTGCTGGATGATCATGTGTCAGGACTAGTTACCAGCCTTTTCTTAAATCTCCCTCTGACCACATTAACCATTAATTCAATGCTCGTCAATAAATATGCAATGGTCCATTCACAACATTGACAACAAACTTTAAGAACCATTACGGCAATCAATTTTCTAAGTACAATAAGTGACATGGATTCACTGTACCATTTTCATCTTCAATATGCTTGAGAAGTATGTGAGCCCCGTCAGGGTGTAAGGTGATCATCCTCAGAGTGTCTATGACTGCAGATAAGAAAGAGAACAAAGCTGAGAGAGCCAGTGGAATCACATGGAATGGTGAAAACGCATTGCATATATTTTTCATAAAATAACAAATGATATTGCATTTCACATGCTGAAGAAGTTAAAATGGATACATAGATACTTGAAACTGAAGAAAAAAGACCTGGGAATATCATCTCCAGTGGCCAAGACTGTATCAATTTCAGCAATAATGCAATGTCAACATCTGCAAATTTACTTGTATGATAGTGCGATGTATCCTTCAGAATTTTAATAATTGCACTTAGTTGGGACATCTCAAGCTCTGGTATAGATAACTTGTTATTGTCCTGAAAAGACACACAACAGATATTCAATAAACACAATGTGACAGTGAAAACCTCACTGATGATACTGGAAACCGACTACAGTAAAACACACTACCTGGTCAGATAGCAGAGCATTGTTGAACTCGGTAATTTTTTTCAATATTCCATCATACTGAGCCGCATCAAAAACAAGCATTCCTTTCTACAAGGGAAACAATAAGACGATAATAATCCAAGACAACAGAATTCACTTAATATACTTCTAAATTGATCCTATCAAGAGAACCAACAAGAAGAAACTAATGAAGTATTATTCTTGAATCAGAAGGGAGTTGAGATAACATGCTAATGAAAGGCCAAGGAAACATGATCTTTAGTTTAAGATTCAAATAAGCTATTAAACACCCAGCCAACCACACTCGTGGACTTCCTAGTTCTGCAGAATATTTTTTGAAATGTCTAAACATTCTGATTGTTGAAAATTTTTGTTGTTCCATAAAAATATTACAAATATGAATAACAAGTCAATGATCACAAAAAAGAAAACCTTAAAAATGGCTTCCTCAATAGAGAGACATGTTTTGATCAGGAACTCAAGCAGCTCAATTGTCAAGAAAGTCATATACCAAGGAAGACATGCACTTTATTAATCTGATAGCTATGGAAAACTAGGGACCATTTTACATATCATAAGTCTCAAGAATACATTTGTCATAACATCAACTAACCAAAAAGCTGATTAAACACATACCTTCGGGATATGTTTGAAAGTAGGTTTTGTTGGGAAAACTGCTCATTAATAAACAACAAAAAATCTTACAGCCATCCATCACTAAAATGTTTAGTATAAGAAATGTTTCAAAGAGAACTTGAAATTGATTTGTCAGTTGGTTTAGACACATACCAGTCCCGTTTGAATGTTCTCCAGGCACATAGGCACTTGCTTAAGAGTTAAATAGAGAATAATCAGTATTAAAAAGAAATGGAGTGAGGATAAAAGTTATGAAGAATGTAACTCCCAATCCATACCAACACTAAAAGTTAACTTACAGCCTGTGTATGGGTCTCGAAATGATGAATCAAGTGCAACGCCTTGTTGTCCTGTGTTTTGGAGTATAAACTCTACAATTTGTTGCCGATAGGAAACAGGAAGATTTTCCTTGAGAAGCCATTTGTCAGCAGTATCATATGGATTATCTGGAACATCACATTCAATGTAATAAAATTAATAAATGTACAACTTCCTAAAGCAACATTATGAATTACAAATCAAAGAACAAGAAAAAGTGTCTCATATCAACTAAACATTAGTTGTTCATAGCTACACTAACATAAAATAAAAAGTTAATAGAATTGGATGACAATAATAAAAAGATATTCAACAATAATATGACTATCCTTGTCAAACCAACAAAAAAAGGAGAATAAAATACCTGATTGGTTGTAAGGCAACTTACGAATAGGTTCACCATCTCCAATATCAACATCAAATACTGAGCAATTGAGTAACAAGGATAAGAGACATAAAAATGTCAACAAAGCTCAAAATACTCAATATATAACTAAGATATGATAAAACTACAAGCTGATACCATAATCATATTCAATTCCATTATGAACAGGGCGCTTCATTCTATCATCTGGTCCATCAACAACTTCACCAATCTGAAAATGGAAAAGATTAAGTTAAACATGAGTTAAGCAATGTGAGGAAAGGAAATTCTTACAATACTTACTTTATCCCACTTGAGTTCTCTCAAATTCCATGAATATGCTACACCATTGTCCCCTTCTCTCACAACTTTAGTCTGGCCATCACTAGTTCCTAATTACAAGATGAATAAATGCCATAAAGATTTTGCAACTAACTATTTCTGATGGAAAGTAATCAGCAACAGCACAATTTTAGTTTCTGACACAATTTTCTTAATAAAAATTGGGCCTTTGTATACTGATACAACTGGCAACAGTGGTAGTACAGATTTAAAGTCCATTCTCCAAAACTCAGAAGCAATCCAGCAGCTAAATATTCTTATGCCTACTTCAGGACAACCTTTCAGCTATTAAATTAAGCAAACTGTTTCGCAGAGAGAGATAAAACTGTAAACACACCTGGAATTTGTAAAGCCTCCAGGCCTGGTAAATCTTCTAATTTCAGTCCTCCAACCCTCTTCCTAAAACCAAGAATGCCCAACATAGACACTGGTTAATAGTGAATTGACAGAGCTAACTAAAATTTAGATTGATCTCACCAAGAATTATCTGTAAGTCCTAAAATACACAAAGAGAAAACACATAAAATAGCAATTTTAATGTATATTTATTAACCTTAAAACACTAAAATTCGGCAAATATTTAGAACATAGATATATTCATGTACTTAAAAGAGGGGTTTGCCAAGAACTATGGCAGTTTGCACTTTATTAGAAACAAACCAGAAATTGACCAAGATAACTGAATAAGTGATGGAGGACAAATAGAAGAAATATTAACTAAAAGCTAATAATTACAAAATTAGGACCAGAATCTCAAATTTCAGGGGTGGATTTCGGCTAGGAATGCTGAAATTTCAGTTTGGTATAGTTGGGGTTTTAAGATTTGATTGCTGACAATTTAGGTTTAGAATTTCAGGGCTTAATATGATTAAAATTTAGGTTTAAGATGGCTGGACTTAGGTTAGGTTTGTTGGAATTTAGTGAGGAACACAAACAATGGAGAGAGAAAACTAGGAATCAATCCTAGGATATAAGAACCACTCTTAGAAGGAAACATCGCACCTTCCAGTTGAAAACTCAAGTTTGTCAAAAAAAAATTAGATTGCTTGTCATTGAAGGGCTGAATATACACATATTTATAGAGAAATTTTTAGAACCCTTATTCTAATAGAAAAGAGTTCCTAATAAATTTAAATTTTACTATAATAAAAATTTTGTAAGTCCTAAACAACTAAGATAATATATGTAAAATAGAATAACATATTTAACTTATCACTACTCCCTATTTAATAAGGAGTCCAAACACAATCGAAATTTCAGCCCTTATTTTTTATGTGAGCTCAATTCTTAATCCTCATCCCACCAAATTAAAGCTTGTGGTTGACTAATTTTCCTTTTTTATTTCTTTTATAGACTTTTAAGTTCTTTTGTATCAATTCTCTCTGGCTTGTCTGAAATCGTCATCGACATAGAATGTGATAAATACTGATCATATATCCAAATTGTGAAATTCAAATTCTAAAATCAAAGTACTGTCAAAATTTAGTCTTCCTTTCCACTTGACGAGAAATTTTTTATATCCTCCATCTCTTATGGCTATAATTTGTTCATCAAGATCATCCTTTATCTCCTCTTTAAGATGGGGAATGGTTGGAATTTTCACAACTATAGTAGGAGATTGTATATCATCATATCCATGATAAATATTTAAGTCTGCAACATTAAAGATAGGACTAACTCCCATATCACTTGATAATTCTAAAACATAAGCATTAGCACTTATTTTCTTATCAATGGTAAATATTTAAGTCCACAACATTGAAGATAGGACTAATTCTCATATTACTTGATAATTCCAAAACATAAACATTAGCACTTATTTTCTTGATGATCTTATAAGGTTCAACACTTCATGAATGAAGTTTCTTATATTTTCCTTTCAAAAAATGCTATAAACGAATCATAACCATCTCCATAAACCCTTCAATGAAGTCCACCAATTGACAATGTTGATCAGCATGTTCTTTATAAAACAAATTGTTGGTTGTTATCTTTCGTCGTACCTCATCAAAGATGTCTCTCATGTATTGTGCAAAACCTTCAGCTTCAACACTAACTCGTGTTGTTTGTGATAAAGGAACCAAATCAATAGGCTTCCTTAGTTAAACTCCACAGATTATCTCAAAAGGACTCTTACCAGTTGACCTATTTATAGAACTATTGTATGCAAATTCTATCATAGGAAGAATCAAGTCCTAATTTTTTACATTATCTTCAACCAAACATCTTAACAAGTCTCTTAAGCTTCTATTCACCACCGTTGTTTGTCCATCGGTATGGGGATGGAAAGAACTTAAAAATTGAAACTTAGAGTCAATATTGTTCATAGAGTTCTCCAAAAATAACTCATAAACTTCACGTCACGATTAGTGACGATGGTTAAAGGTAATCCATGGAGACGTACAACTGTAAAGAGCACATATTACTGCATAAAATTCCTAGTCATAAGTTGAGTATCGTTGTTTCTCTTCACTTAACTTCTTACTAAAGTTAGTAATTAGGTGTCCCTTTTAGCTAAGTATGCCTCTAATTCTCACATGAGATGCGTCACAAACAACTTCAAATACCTTAGAAAAATCTAGAAGTTGCAAAACAGGAGATTCAATCATCTTTTTTCTTGATTTCTTCAAAAGCTTTAATTGCTACCTTGGACCAAGTAAACTGTCCTTTCTTTATACAATCAATAATGGGTGTCATTATGGTGTTGAAATTATGAATAAATTGCCTACAAAATGTTGCTAGACCAAGGAAACTTCTTGTCTCATGCACATCCTTTGGAATAGGCCACTCAAGGATGGCCTTAATCTTTTCATGATTCATCTCCACTCTATGGTAGGATATAATAAAACCCAAAAATACAACACTTGATTTAATGAAAGAAAACTTCTTTAAGTTGACATAAAGTTTCTCTTGCCTCAAAACTCTCAAGACTTCTTGTAGATGTAACGGGTGGTCTTTTTTAGTCTTGTTGTATATTAATATATCATCAAAATATACCAACAAAAATCTGCTCATAAATGGTTAAAACACTTGATTCATAACTCTCATAAAAGTGTTAAATGCATCAGAGAGTTCACCATTCATAAAGTCCCTCTATAGTCTTGAAAGTTGTTTTCCATTCATCTCGAGGTCTGATTCTAATTTGATGGTACACACTTCGTAAGTCTATCTTGGTAAACATAATAGCTTCAGTCAACATCTAACATGTCATCAAGGTGAGTTATTGGAAATCCATACCTTATTGTGATCTTATTTATCACCTAATAATCAATACAGATTCGCCAACTTCCATACTTTTTAGGAGTCAATAGTGCTGGTATTGTATATAGACTATGACTTTCTTGAATAAATCATTTTTTCAATAACTCCTCTACTTGTCTCTTCAACTCTTCATTCTCAATATGATTGAAGCGATAGGCTAAAAGATTTGGTAGAGTAGATCCAGGTATCAAGTCAATAGCATGCTGAATATCTCGTAATGGAGATAATTCACCTGGTAAATCATCCAGTGTAAGGTCTAAAAAATCAGCTAACAATTCTCCCACTTCTTTTGGTAAGGTAAAGAGTGTTTCAAATGATGTTTCTATTACCTCCTTCACTACTATTGCAAACACAATTCCCTTTTCCTTGCTAACAGCTTCAAAGTCTCTCCTTAAGGATATTAAAAGGCTTTTTCTCGACATTATGGTTGTCTTGTTACTTCCTCTTTGTTTTTCTACCTTGTCTACCTTCATAAGCTCCAAAATTATCTTCTTTCTATGAAATATAAATTGATAGGTGTTATTACATCTCGATCATAAAGCCACGATCATCCAAGTAAAATTTAAGACACTTTCATAGGAATGACATCACACCAAATAGATTTTTCATATATTCCTAATTTGAAAGACACCAAACACCTTTTAGCGACTGATATATTACTATCATCCACCCAATCAACTTTGTAAAGATTTGGATGTTTCTCCGTGAGTAAATTCAGTCGCTTCACCATATTCTCTGCATACTACTTCCTCCATCAATGAAGTTAGATGTGTATACTTTATCCCCACATCTAACTTAAGTAAAGAAAATAGCAGTACAAAGTCATTCTTCTTGTTCTTTTGCTTTAAGGGTCATAAGTATGCGTCTCACTACATTAAGATTTGTATGACTAGCTAGTTCATCACTAGAGTATCCTTCCAACTCCTCTCCAGCTTCGTGCTCACACACATACTCATCAGATTTTTCCGCTTCTTCTCCCATCATGTGCAAACCTCTATTAGGACATTCATAAGCAAAGTGGCCCCTCCCATTGTATCGGAAGCACTTCTTGTCATTGCTGGCTCCTTTTGTCCCATTCTCAACTATGGCTTTGCCTTTAAATTCAACTCCTTGAGAAGTTTTGTAGTTGTTTTCTGATGCAAATTTTGATGCATTAGGTGTTGTTTTAAGGTTTTGCACCGACGTAGTTCTCTTTATGTCATACTCCCCATCTTGACTTCAAAACTTTTTAGTTACTTGTTGTCCTAAGTATTGTTTCTCTCTTAAAGCCAAGTGATATGCATCTTCAAAGCTGTAAATCTTTTGCATTATCAGCTCCTTACGAATTTCTAACCTTAAGCCAATTTTTATAGTAAGATATAAGTTGTCGTTTTGACTCCATTCTTTCCCCTCGAATAGAAAGTTCATCAAATATTTTCGTATACTCAGTTACGAACATAATCTCTTGTCTAAGGGTTATGAGTTGATCTTGGAGATCTTCCTGATAATGAAATGGTAAGTGTTTTTCTAAAACTTCAGCTTCATCTCTTCCTAATCAACAATTGACAGTTGGCCTCTACCGATCTCAACCAGATTTTAGCATGTCCAACTAGCTTCATCTTTGCAAATCAAACTTTTCTATCTTTTAAGATATGGTACCAATCAAAAACATCTTCCATTGTTGCTTTCCAGTCTAAGAACAGGTGTGGATCCATCTAACCTGCAAAATCAGGGGCTTCAGCATGAACTTTCTTAGTAATTTCACAAGTTCGTTATGTGTTGCAACTTTATTGTGGCCCCTAAAGGCTCGCATGCGCTCTCTATGTGATGTTGGTTGGGTTCTTTGTCTTGGATCTCTCGATAGACATTGATTTCCTAACACCATTTGTTGTTGATTAGATTCAGCCTCTTCATCTTGGATTTCACTTTCTCAACCCTTAACATCAAGTGTAGTTTGTTGTCTCTTAAAAGTATTTCATCTCGCTCTTGGTCGCTGAATATTCCTCTATACGCCCTTTCGCTACATGTCGCCATCGTGAACTAAAAGCTCTGATACTAAATTGATGTAGGAGAAATAGAAGAAGTATTAACTAGTAGTTAATAATCACAAAATTATGACATATGACCAATATTCAGTTACTGGAATATCAAATTTCAAAGTTGGATTTCGACTAGGAATACTGAAATTTCAATTTGGTATAGATGGGATTTTTGGGTTTGATTGCTAAAAATTTAGACTTAGAATTTCAGGGTTTAATATAGCTGGAATGTATGTTTAAGATGGCTAGAATTAGGTTAGGTTTGCTGAAATTTAGTGAAGAACACAAACAATAGAGAGTTGAAAACTAGGAATCACTCCTAGGGTCTAAAAGTTACTTTTAGAATAAAGCATCTGATGAAGATCACGTTAGGAGAAGCATGAGACCACACGTGAATAGTACCGTAAACAGTACCGCACATTAACAGTACCGTGAACAGTTCCTATTTTATTTCCTAATTTTTTAGGCTTTTGATTTTATCTAAATTTCCTATTCTAGTTTA
>JANIMX020000561.1:141156-151243 GCA_024582655.2 Erythroxylum kunthianum
GCTACAGTTTGTTTTACACTCAAATATCGTATCTATACAAGTATCTATCTGATATATGCAGTAGTTATCTACAAAAATTTAAACTCTGGACGATCTTCAGGATATCTTGTTGCTTATTTTATCTTGAAGAATCATGGTTCTATACAACAACTAAAATACTGTCGTCCTCCTTTACGCTTCTTCGAATGCTTATCCGAGCGCATTCTTCGGAATTTTAACTTATCCTTTTATGTTCAGTCGATATCTTCTTTCACTCGGTTAGTAGACTGTATATCACTAGTCGATGTCTTTTGCCAATCCCATGATATCACTAGTCGATGTCTTTTTCCAATCGGCTGTCAATTTCTATGTCGTTAGTCGATATACCCTTCATATCGGTTAACATTCTGAACTGCTCACCCGGCATCCGATTTGACTACTTGTCTCGGCTCAATATTCCTATTGACAATTCTATTCTTAAAATCATGTATTAACAGTACCTCATTGAATGAGTTTCATGGTTACACACAGAATATGCCGTATAGCCTTTAGTATTGCATCCATATAAATTGTCACAGGTTAAAAAATCATTTATAATTCACAAAATAGCTGCCTGCATTTTAAAATTTTCATCTGCTACAACATCATATGTCTCTTTTATTCCCTCAATCGTGAAGACCCAATTCGTGATTAGGCATATAAGTTCTGATTTTATTTTTCTGGATAAGGTTTACTTTTCTATTTAATTTCATCAAACAAATCTCTCCTTCAGTTTTTGATTGGATACCAGAAGATGAATTATCAACCTCAAGTGGCTGCTCCCCCTCCGCAAGGTGAATGTTTGTTTTGGGTTAAAACTTTCAAGTTTTCCTTCCTTCTTATCGCTCACAAACAGAAATTTATATACATATAAAATCTAACCTCACAATTTGTCTCTTTATACACCATTTGAATCCTAGAAAACGAGAGAATGTATAATTGATAGAAGAGTATATACAAAAATGACTTCTTTTTGTTCATATTTTGTTACATTTAATTGACCAAATGACTTCTTTTTGTTCATTTGATGATTTAAAGATGATGTGAGAAACAGAACAGGAAGTAGACGAGGCACGCATAATAAGGTCCAATACATTTTATCGACTGAAAAGCCACGTGCTTTATATAAGGGGATTTAAGGTCCCAAGGCAAGGCAAAAGGCTTTAGCTTCAGCCTCAGCCGATTCCTTTTGCATGCAAAACAAGAGGTGTGCAACAGACAAGTGTAGAAACATCCAAATATAACCGAACCGGCCCACGGATTATGAGAGGGTGTTTTGGTAAAAAAACCAACGTCGTTACGAAAACCACCTTACTCAAGCGCCCAGCTTCACACGCGTGTTATGATGGGAGACCATTTCTGAATCCGATTGGTGCGAGAATCAAAATACCCTCCAGACAACTCCCAGTTTCTCCACAGTCCCGAGCAATGACGAAGAAAAATAAATAACAA
Source organism: Erythroxylum kunthianum (assembly GCA_024582655.2). NCBI lineage: Eukaryota > Viridiplantae > Streptophyta > Magnoliopsida > Malpighiales > Erythroxylaceae > Erythroxylum > Erythroxylum kunthianum. The sequence continues at coordinate 142,627 of JANIMX020000561.1, forward strand.
CAAAACTAAAACCATTTTATATCTATTGGATAGGTGTAAGCTTGCATGGACCCACTCTACTCCCAAATCCCACATGTCCCTTTCCCCAAGCCTCTCAAACACGTACCCATCCTACATTTTCCATATGTCAACCTCTCCTGCCTCCTTGTTTCATGCTGCCTTTCTCTCATTGGCTTACAACCTTTTCCTTCTCATATCAACACCAGACTCTCTCCTCTATTCCACCGTCACAGTTATAAATCCCCAGACCCATTTTCTCTACGGTTCCACCAAAAGACCTCAGGCCATTCTCCAAAGAGTGAGCAGTCAAAGCGAAGGTCATTTCAGGAATCATGATTAAGACCCTGAGTCCTTACTCTAACACCGCTAAAACCGCTGAAATTATGTCTAGGTACCGGCCTATAGCACCAAAGCCTGAGGTTTCTGTGAGTTCTGGAGCTGAGAATTCGTCCAGGTCTCAGAAGATTAACCAATCTCCTTACCTTTGGTCGCAATTTCAGCCCAGATCCACTAGGGCAAGAAAGAGAGGCAGGGCTGCCATATATCCACCTAGCATCAAGAGACAAAGGGCCCATGTGCTTGATCTTTCTTCACCTGATCATGAAATATCCTCCGCCTCGCATCTGTTGACACAGGGTTTTGCTCATGGAATTCCTAAACTTTCTCTACCAAACCTTATTGCTGTCAACAACAGCTTGGAAAATCAGCTCGCAACACCGTCAAATTTGGTGACACTTCCCCTTCTCCCACGTAATCCATCACTTCCAGCGGTCGCTCAAAAAGCAGCACCTGAACATGGTTGCATGGACCCAGGTAAGGAAAAGTTGATAGATTTGAATACAATTGCTGAAATCCCAGAGGAAAAGGACCTCTTGCAGCAACCGCAAGAATACCCCACCATCAAAGTTATAGCACCTCAACCAGTTCGACCTGTCGGCTCGAGCATAATCGTAGGTTGCATCAATGAAGACCCAAGCTTGAACCCACCAGTGAAAGTTTCGAAGAAGCCAGAGGAAGTTGAGGAAGAGGTGGAGTCTGAGACCTTCCCTGCGGTGATATCTGATTCCAAAAACAAAGTGAGGCTGGCAAATTCTGCTTATAAGGAAATGGTAGGCCAGCCAGAGTGTTCTTGGCTTGATTCCATGGTCTCCAGCGATGGTAAGTTGGGTATTGGTGCATGCAAAAGGATCTGCGGGGAAGTGATACTTCATCTTTCTGACCCGAGAGTTCCAGTTTCATCAAAAGGCTTCTCATGTTGGGTGCGGATAGAATGGGGAAGCGAGGGTAGGAAAAACTCAACCAATGCTTTCTGTGATGTTATGAGATTGTCCTGCGAATCCAAGGACTACCTCTTCACGTGGAGGTTCCATACCCATACCAGAGAGGGCAATTGAGCATCAATGTTTGAATAGTTTATAATTTTTACTGTACACAATAGTTTGCTAGATAATGCAGGCTACTCTACCATGTACACCTCAAAGTATATAAATAGTTCGGTAAGTTTTCAGTTTACATTTAAGCTTTAGAGAAATACCTATGCTTTCTTTCCTCTTATTTTCTCTTTGTGCAAGGTTAAAGACTTCACTTGAAATTGTGGAAAAAGGGATGTAATATTCTAGCTGAAATTGAGGGCAAAACAGTGCACAAGGCTATCTGTATGCTAGTAACTTCAAAGACATGTGCATCGGACCTGAAACTTGATGAACATAATAATCCAGATGCAAATAGACAGGCATACCTATGAGTCTACAGAAATTTAATTTCTCATCTCCAACAATAAATACTAGGAAAGATAACAGCTAACTGTGAATATGATGGTTAGGCAGGACATCGATAGACCTCCTTAAACTCGGAAAGAAATGCACAAGCACAAGATTGGAAAATTATATTTTAGTCAAGGCTGGTATACTATTTTGTCTGTTTCATTGAAAAAGCGCATGAAGGATCGGCTATTTCTCATAACAAGATTGGAAAATCGTTAAGTAGAAAGTATTGCAGTAAAAGTACGATATGATACCATCTAATTCGAACCAAGTCAGTAATTTAGTTTTAAAGGTCAAAGCACTTTTGTCAGTTCGTAGGCGATGAAGTGAAAACTACAAATAACTCTCGAATTGCGTCCAATGTGTCTTGCCTTGAAGAATGATAGATACGGATATGAGTAATCTCATGGTATCCGTTGGTTTATGTCTAATCGGTTGATTTTAGTTTTAATAATATAATTATTTAAAGGTATCTTTATCTTATATATATTTGTTTAGTTAATTAATTTATAAGATAAATGCCCATGGTATTAAAATTATGATAAAATTATAATTATAAGATTCATATTACATTTAAATATTATCTCTAAATTATTTCTAGTTATTATTTCATTAATACCAGATATTAAAAAAGCATCGAAAGAGTAACACGCGTTATGTTTCTTTCTTATGAAAGAAGCAATCGATCTCGTAGACTAAAGTATAAAAATATTTAAACAAATATATTGGTGCTTGTTAGAGAACAAATTCATTATGAGAATTTCATTTGAAACATTACTTATTTGTATATAAAAAATTTCATTGTGATATTATGTGATCTTTTGACTTAGATCTCTAAAATATCTCATATAATGATTGTTATATTTTGATACTACTTATGACATATCTTTGTCAGAGGTACCTCAATTGGTAGTTATTGAATATAGTATAAACTATATGGAAGTAACTAAGTGATCGACATAAGATCCATCACCCTAAAGTAATTAGCGAGAATGTTCTAATATTCTCGATTAAAGTTGATTCAAAAAATTCTTTAACTAAGGTGAAACGATATTTATAAAATAGTTTACAAATATCATTAATAGAATCAATTATCAGTGGTAGAGAACTCGTATAATTAGACTTAAATAGAGTAGACATTAATTTAATGCTCTATATTTAATTGATACATTGTGTTATGAAAGGATTGAATTATACATAAAAATTATATATAAAAAAAGGTTAGTCAAAACTATTTTGACCTTCCTAATATTTGGATGGTCATAATACATTACTAAATCTATAGGTATAAATTATTTAATTAGAGAATTAAAGATAAATTAAAGGATCATTTAATTTATCTAATCCTAATTTTAATATATGGTTATAATTTATATTCATCACTAAAATATTTAGGAACCTATCAAGTTAGACATGAACAATTGAAGAGAGAAAAAGATAACTTAATTAAGTTGGACTTAATTGTAAAGTTTAAAAATTTTATGATTAAATATAAGACATTTAATAAATAAGAACTAATATGAAGTATTAGATCTTATTTGAGTTCAATTGATATTAATTAAAATTAATTCTAATTTTAATTAAAGTTTAGTTGAAATTAAAATTTTGTTTCAATTAAATTACAAAAAGTCTAAATCCTATTGTAAATAAGGTCATGCTCTAATAGAATAGAGCTACCACTCTTTTACATAACCCTCTTTACACCACTTTTATAGTTTTCCCAATATTTTTTTGTGGATATCATTAGAGACTAAATCTTAGCTTTTAAAAAATTAAACAAATTTTTTTGTATTTATTTTATTACGTGTGAAATCATATATGAGAGTCATCTTTTATTTCATAATTTGATTGAGATTGTTTGATTGTTATGGATATGAAATTTGGAATTAAAATCAAATCACTAAGCCTAAGATTGAATTAGATTTGATTGATATGAAAAAGTTCATATAAATGCCCTTGAATCACTAAGCTACATGAAATCTAAAAAGTTTATACTTATACATGTTTTACAAACCCAAGAATTTTGGAAACCCACATCATTAGATGAAGGTCTAACTAGTGTCATCATCATTCAATTACCAATAACTTCCCCTATATTATATCAATAGTATGATTCTAAATAGTTTTATTAAAGAAAAGGGTTAGCTTTATGATAGGGTTTCAGAAACTCATTCAGCGAAATAAAACTTAAAAGAATTTGTAATAACCTCAAATGGGACAGCTGATGTTGTAATAACCTATTATTGTAATAACTTCAACTATTGTTATTAAGAAGAGGCGATTGATTGAATGAGGAGTTGTCTTCATTTACCTATTATTGTTGAAGTTATTGGACATTTGAAGAAGATGACGGCAGCAGACGCGTGGAGAAGCAGCAATTGGTTGATGATAAAGGTCCCTGCTCGTGTCATTAGCGTCTGTTGGTCGATGTGAGGAGAAAGAAGCTCACTAGAAAATGGTGGTAAGTGACGTTGATTGTTGGCGTGACGTTGGGGCAAGTGGCAGCAATGTAGCTGGTGGGATTGGCGACAAGCGTTACCTGCAGTTGTAGGTTATAGAAAGATGCGGTTGCTAGGGTTTAGTTTTGAGAGATTAGGGTTACTGGAAAGAAGGATGAAAAAGGGTGGTTGGACATGGACTTGTGATTGTGTTATGGATGGAATAAGTTTTGTTTAGTAATTAGGATTAGTGTATTTTAAATTTAGAATAAGCAGTCGTTGACTCTTTGGATATTAGAATAGAGTAATCTAAAATCTAAATAATTCTAGAACTAGAATAAGTCAATCCTAATTAAAAATAACTTATTTCAAACATAATTTAAAAGAGCTTTACATTTAAATTTTAATTTCAAAATTAAATAAATTATTTCTTTAATTTAATTAATATTAATAATTCGATCAATTTTTAATTAAAATTTAAAAATTATTTTTTGAAATTAGAGTTAATTATTTTTAATTAGATTAAAATTAATTAATTAGAATCCTTTATATTTTAAAAAAATATTCTTTTATGTAACTAAGAAATATGTTTCTTAATTATTTATTTCAATTTAATTGAATTAAAAATTATTTTTATTTAGAGAATTTTTATTCAATTTATTTAAAAATTATTTCTTTATTTGTTTGAATAATAATTTTCTTAATTTATTAGAAAAGGAATTTTCTTGAATATATCTTAAAAATATTTTCATTTATTAATTGAGAAAATTGAGTTTTCTTTAATATTTTGAAAATAATTTTCTAATTTATTAAGGGATAATTTTCTAATTAATTGAGAAAATAATCTCTAAATAAATAATGTAAAGAACTTCCTTAATTAAATTCAAAATATTTTATTTGATTTTGAAAGTAGTTTCCTTTAGTTATTAGAAAATAATTTTCTAATTAAGAAAAAATTATTTTTAATTTGATTATAAATAGTTTTCTAATTGAATTAGAAAATCTTATAAAATTTTAAGAAAAAATCAAATTTACAATAAGTAAGAAGAGTACTTTGTTAAAAATTATTTTAAATAAATTTTATTAAAGGAATAAAGATAAATGAAAATAGTTTCTAAATTGAATTTAAAAATTATTTTGTATTAAATGAAATTTCTATTTGAAATATAAATTTAATTTACTTTGGAATCAATAGGTTTAATCTAATTTAAATTTTTAAAGAGTTAAAACTATTATTTTAGATTACAAAAATCAATAACTAAAATCAAGTAAGGCTTTATGTTTCATACATATAATTTAATTATATTTGCATGAAAAATTGTATGATTTTATTTTTTATATTTGATAAATTATGTGTATATGGCATTGTTATATTATGACATTTTACATGTATTTTTAATTTTGACGAGACCAACAAAATTAAATATCTCATTAAAATATTAAGGACACAGAGAACGTAATTGTTGCCTTATATTATTTAAGTATAAAATCATAATTATATTTATTATAAGGTTTGTTGAGTGATTCAAGTTCCCTTTAATCCAAATATATTTTATCTAAATTTATAGGTCTTACTTAACTAAATTATATGATTTAGAAGAGTGACTCATTATGATAATAATTTAGAGGTAGGGTTACGAATAACATATAAGATATATTTTGACAAGAGTTGTCACCTAACATATTTAAGAGTCGCATAAGATATGAATAATAAGAATGTTTTCTACCTAATTTAAATTTAGTTAGTTTGTTAAGTTGCTCAAAATCAAATAAATTCAAATAGGATTCTAACCACTAGAGAGATTAAAGTAATCTTTTGGAATAGTAGTGATGGTCGAATAAAATAGTGAGAGTAAGTAAATAAATGATTAAAGTATTGGTCTTATTTGGTTGCCATGACATATAATTTATTACTTACATTTTTTACATTTATATTTCATTATAAGTAGAAATTACCTTTGTTTAGTGTACTTGATACTAATATTTAGAGAACCAAATTTCTCAGATATAAGTTAGGATTGAGAAAAGTTATCAAACTAAGAAAGAAAAATTATATGTCCATTATGTGATTTTTCTATAATCCATATTAAGAATTTAGTGACAAAGTTTTAGAGATATGTCAATATCATATAGATGAAAAAATATAATGACACTTTGAGTTGACTAATTTTTTTATAAACTTTAAAGACAACATGTAAAATGGACATCGTGTTATCTCTTCGAGTTGACTAATTTTTTATAAACTTTAAAGGCAACATGTAAAATGGATGTCAATAAAGAGATAACACAATGTAAGTTGTACGAGGTATAGGTGAAAGGTAAAGTACTTTGATGGAATTGTTATATTAAATTTATCTTACTATAAGCAAAAATAAGGATTATAATTAAAGGCATTTGCTATACTATGATAATAGTTGTCATTAGAAGAAAAATGATTATATGAATTTTCTTGCCAATACATGATATGATATAGATCACATATATTTCTAATTCATATATTTTTTAATATTTGATACTTAATTTGGATTCAACGTTATTATAATGTTAAAGGCTATGATAAAATGGATTGATGAGTAAAAGTAGTTGATCTTTTATATAAATAATCTGTATATGTAAGAGAAGATACAAAGCATTTTTCTGTAGATATTGGACTTCACCAAGGCTCCTCTTTGAGCCCCTTTCTGTTTGCAGTAGTGCTTGATAAGCTCACTAAGACAATCCAATGAGATATGTCTTGGTGTATGTTGTTTGCTAATGACATTGTTTTAGTGGATAAGACAAGAGAGAGAGTCAATACCAAGCTTGAACTCTAGAGGGATACGCTAGAGTCAAATGACTTTAGATTGAGTAAGACTAAGACTGAGTATGTGGAGTGCAACTTCCCGGGATATAGAGTGGTTACCAATGTGGAAGTAAAGATTGGCTCATAAGTTATACCACAAAAAGAGTGTTTTAAATATCTATGATCTATTATCCAGAGCAACAGAAAAATTAATGAAGACAAAGTTCACCGGATCAGAGCAGAGTGGCTTAAATGAAGAAATGCATCAGGAGTTTTGTGTGACAAGAAGATATCATTCAAGCTTAAAGGTAAATTTTATCGTTCAGCAATCAAGCCAGTCATGCTCTATAGAGCATAATGTTGGCCCATCAAACAAGTGGATAGCTATAAGCTAATGGTAACGAAGATGAGGATGTTCCGTTGGATGTGCAACCTTACTAAAAGAGATAAGAACATGAATAGAATGGTTAATGACAGATTAAGGGTAGCTCATATTATTGACAAATTAAAAAAGACTAGGCTTAGGTAGTTTGGGCATGTTAAGAGGAGACACCTGAAAGCTCCAGTGAGAAGATGCAGAAGATAATACTCAGAGATTATAAGAGAAAAAAAAGGAGGCCTAATAAGAATTGGAGGGGAGGTAATCAAGAATGATATGGCAAAGTTAAAATTTACCGAGGACATAAAACATTCAAAACCTACTTTCCTTTCTACTGCCACAAACGAATCCATAGGCTTAACTTAGGATCGTCGCGTACGGACATTTTAAAACCTTCATGCACATTTTCTTTTTAAAACTATTATGCATATGCTTCTTTTCTTTTTTAAACCCAAAACTCATCGGGAATCAACGTCTCGGGATATGCAAATCCAAACGTGTGCTAATCACTAGTGGGCCAAACTAATGTGCACACTCACCGAGGATGTTTTACATTTTCAAATCATTTTTTAAACATAATTGTTCCTCCTCGGCGGTGGATCGAATTTCATCCGTGGTGAGTCTGGATTACGGTCGACAAGAGAGTCATTACCTTCATGGTACATGACCTTGTCGGTGATCACACATCTTGTATGACCTCACCCGCGAGTTCCATAGAGCATCTTACAAATACATGAACTCGACTCCTGTGCCACTGATTTTGTGACGCCATCATATCCCGCGCCACTGATTTTGTGACGCCCTCTTATAGTCTAATTTCGGTGCATAGCACCCCAATGGCCATCTGTGACCTTACCCGTCTAACTCAAACAATACAAGGCATCATACCTTTCATATCGTTTCAAACGAAATCTATAAAGTTTCTTTGGCCCCCGGCCACCGCTCAAGCCAAAATTTCGTTTATCAAAACGTTCATGCATAATTAAACCAGTTTAAATGTTTTCAGTACATTTCAACAAACACATTTTATTTTATTCAAACATTCATGCATTCGATTTCTAAATAAATCATGTTTCGTATTTAAAACATGTCATGCAAGTTCTAGAATGTCCTAGACCCATTTGAAAACATATGGGTCCCCACTCACCTTAAAGGAGGGTACACACTCTTGAGAATTTCCCCAAATTCGCAATCCGCGCTCCGAATCCAAGCTTCTGAACCTTTGCATGCAGACTATGTATTCAACGGGTTAGTT
>JANIMX020000561.1:161476-174339 GCA_024582655.2 Erythroxylum kunthianum
ACAAGAAGTCCCAAACTCTCCTAGTTCATGTCAATTCCACAATACACGCCTCACTTCCAATCAGAGCTAAATTCTCCTAAGCATGCTACTATTCTCTTAGATACCAAACAGACAGATCTTCAACCAGCTGATCATGAAAAACGCATACTTATCCTGACATTAGTTTCATTTCCATAAAAATTGAAAAGCAAGTATCAAACCCAGACACTCAAGAAGGGATATCAAAACGCCCAAGATGTCTTACTACTCCATAAACTAATTCAATTATCATCACACTGATGCTAGCCCCTAAATCAGCCAACGCGCCTTTAATGCGAAGATTGCTTATTAAACAAGGGATAGTGAAACTATCCGAATCTTCCAATTTCTTTGGCAATCTTTTTTGGAGAATTGCCGAATTCTTCTCCGACAGATGCACAACGGATACTTTCTCAAGTAAACTTGTGATAGACTCCTCCAAGCTTAAATTTTACTGATAGTTCCTTGTAATATTTATCAATTGGCCCAAAAGTCTCTAACCATTGCACTTGCACCCCGAAAACTAAATGGCATGCTGCAACAGGAAAGTCCAAGTACTCTTATTTTTACAGATAAATGGAGGAAAGTCCAAGTACTCTTACTTGGGGTGGGGTAAGGGGGTAGTTATAGACACCTTTCTATACTTTGTATTTGGCATACTTCACTGAATTTCCTCTGCAATATTAAGTTTTGTCGGTGTTTATCATGTACTTTTGGGACCCGAACTTTTGAAGAATCTTTTTCCTTTTTTTTTGGTTATGTCTATAAAGATAGAAATAAAATGACAACAATTTTAGGTATTCATTTAATCTTGCTAGGTATAGACATTTTTCTTATAGTATTCAAGATTATGTATTTTGGGGGTGTATATCAATATTTCTAACTTTTTTTCTTGATTCCCATCTAGATAAAAAGTTTCATAAATAGGTCTATTTTGAAAGCACGTCTCTTTAAAGTGAAAATGAAATTCATCCTTTGTTTTTTCCTTTCCATTCATTTAGATTAATGATTCATATAAATTACTTAATGGTAAATGTCCTGAATAAATCCAACGAGTATCTAATAATCTTGTTATAGAGAAAAAAAAGTAGTTATCATACATTTTTCTGATGAATCATATAGTCTGACGAATTCATCGAATAATAGAGTTATCAAATGAATTGTAATTATAACTAAAATGACCGAAAAGATATATGAGTTAATATATGTTCTAAAATCGAAAATATCATAAAAAATTTGAACTTAAAAAAGAAATGAAAAAGAGAAGGCCTCATTTTATATAATTGAAATTATTATAGGACATTATAGAACTTAGTGTGTCCTTTTGAAAACTAAAAGACATTTATACTGCCACTCGCACTCGAACCGAGATGCTCTAACACTGCTATCAACATATTCAAGAAGATTTGATGATCCAGCTTGGGCTCATACTAGATTGGTTCCTGGTATGAAGAATTACAATATCTGTTTGTATTACAACAAACATTTGAAAGCGAGGGGAATCACTAAATTAAACGAACATTTAATTGGGATCAAAGGTGATGTGGAGCCTGTAAGAAAATTAGTCATAATGTGAAATGACAGATAAAAAATTTGCTTGAAGAGTATTAGAATGAGAAAGAGACTGAAATACGAAATTGGTAGTAGAAGTTCTTTTTGTAGTGTTAAGAATGATATTGGTAATATTGAAGGTGCTATTTTTATGCAACAAGAAGGGATTGTTACAACTTATGTGAAGAAGAGAAGATGACATGTGTACAACTTTTTTGCTCTATGAATAACTCTTAGAGTTAAACCTTCAATTCGTAATGCCATATAATTTGAAGAAGTAGCTTGTAATATGGATATGACAATGGCTAGATGGTGGTACGTTGCAGGTGTATCATTCAATGATGCTCAGTCTTACATACTACCAACCTATGGAGGATGTTATTGTCTCTTATGATCTAAGATATAAAGCTCATTCAATTGATGATTATAGAGAAAATCTTCTGAGCAACTCTGTTTACAAAATAAAAAGTTATTTGAATGAAAGAAGAATGTATTGGGAACCTTATGAATGTTCAATCATGTGTGATGGTTGGACAAATAGAAAACACGAGCCTATTATCATTTGTTTAGTTTATTCTACTAAAAGGACAGTGTTTAAGAAAGTCCATTAATGCATCTGATCTTGTAACAAATGATTCTTTCTATTGGACTCCTTATGTTGCACATTGTATGTCATGATGCTTGAAAATATAGAAGATGATAGATACTTTCTTATAATTGATATAGCTATACAGAAAGCGAGAAAGTGACTAAGTTCATCTATAATGTGGGTTCTGAATTTGATAAGAAATGATTTCACTAATGGTAGAAATTTGTGTCATCCTATTATTATAAGATTTACAACTAATTTCTTATCACTTTAATGTTTTGTACATAAGTCATAAGTAGGTTGCATCTCAAGATGTTAGATCTAATGCTAGAATGGAGGTTTTCAGAATTATACATGGAGATCATGAATTTTGCTCCCAATGTCAATTTGTGATATGAATCTATAAGCCTTTAGTGAGAGTAATTTGTTTGACTTATAGTAATCAGAAGACAATAATGACTTACTTTATGATGCTATGGAAAGGATGAAAGAAACAATCAAGTCAATCTAAAATAAGAAGACAATAATGACTTACTTTTATGATGTTATGGAAAGGACGAAATAAGCAATCAAGCCAATATAAAGGATAAGTCTTTCTTGTATATACCTTATCTTGTAGTCATAAATGAAAATTGGGAAAGACAATTTTGCTCTCTGTTGTTTACTACTGGGTATTTTTTAATCCAAATGTCTATTTTTGATCAAGTTTTACAAAAAAAAAAATTAATAGGGGAATGCTATTAACTATCAAAATAATTGTTTCATATGAGATGATGAAAAATCTCTTTAGCTAATAAATAAAGGCAAACAATGATGTGTGCAATGATTTTGGGATGCCCATTGCAATTTGTCAAAAGGACAAATTTAATCCAAGTATAATTTCTTCTTCTTCTTTTTTACTTGTTTAAAATTAATCATCATTTTATTTTGTTTATAAGATTACTTATGTTATCTTATAGTTGCTTGGTGGAACTAATTCGAAAGTAGTGTTATAAAATTGTAAAATTTGCAATTCAAATTCTAAATCAACGTGTGAGTCCAACTGGGTACGAAAGGAATTGAAGCACATTTTAATTCATTCATTCAAAAATGAAGAAAAAGAAATAGATTAAAACACAAAATATTATTAAGTTTGTCAAGACTCTTAATAGAATAAGTAAATCTATAAATCCAATTTGTCTCGATCATATCAATCTTTTAGTAGATTGACTTTATAAGGAACCAAGTTTTATAAATGATAACGATTTGGAAGATAATCTTAGATAATTAAAAAAATATTTTCATATCATTTGGTGCAATGAGTACAATATGTTAAAAGACTATTTTACAATTTTTATGAAATTTAAAGACTATTTTGTAATTTTTAAAAATGATCTAAAATGATATCTAGTCTTGATTGGTATCGGTACCATATCAAACTGTATTATAACCAAATTTAGTACCAAATTCAGTATGATATTCATAACATTGGTGTACATAATTATTATTTAAATTAGAAACATTTTCACTAGTGAGACGAGCTAAAGAGAGTGTTAACATAGTAATTAAAAGGGAAGTGTCTACTCTTTAAAAAAAATTAATTTAGTATCCAAATTTTTAAAATTTTCAATTGAGTAATTAAACTTTTAAAATCTTAACAATTTAGTTTAAAAGGTTTTTTTAAATGATAAGATGCATCTACTGAATATCATCTGAATGTCCATCTATTAATCACATTAGTTAAAACTTATATTTTAAACTAAATTATTAATGTTTTAAAAGATTGGTTATTTAATTAAACAATTTTTAAGTTTGAATACTAAATTAAAAATTCACAAAATACTGAGTAATTTAAGATTTGTTATTCCTAATTAAAAGGGCTAGGAATGAACTTCATAATTTAATAGTTATGAATTTTGTAATAACGAAAGAAATTAATAATCTGAAAATTGTCAACTTTCATCATTTTCTTCCTCTAAAGCATTTTTTTACAAGTTATTTTTTTACTAAATTCATATTTATTTTTCCTTTTCTATTTAAATCCATCAGTTCAATGCCATTCGCTTATGTGTTTCCAATTTCCTTCATTTTGATGCTATGGTGTAAGTAAGAGATGGGGTTCAGTAAAACAGAGATCAACTTCAGAAGATTGCTCGCCGCTGCACCTCAGCAACAAAATCAATCCAAACTTGTACATGTAAGCAATTAACTGATCTGTGATTTTTCAAATTCGGATTCAAAGTAGTTTAATTAATGAAACTCTTTGTAGTATGTTGCTACTTTACGAGAACAATTGGAACAACTGGGTGAGGAGAGAACTCCTGATGGGTTACCAAGGTCAGTTCTTTGTATATTTGGTCAGTTTGGGATTTTCGTATTTCTTAATATCCTATTATCCAAAAACCAAAGTTGGTTGCTTTCTACCAACCCCTGATGTTTTTTGGTTTGATTTATCTCAATCGTCTTTTCCAAAAGGGTGTCAAAGGCGAAACTGAATGAATATTCAGAGAAGGTTGAAGAGATTGCTTCCAAATTGGCTGCACCTTTGGTGAGTTCACATGATCTAGGGGAATTGGAGTATTTGTTTATGTTTCTCCCTGCTGAACAGAACCACTAATATGCTCAGTTCTGGTGGTTTTTGAGAATCTTATGAAGTTCCATCAGCTTTTGGAAATATATCTTTTGTTTCTTTGCCAATGCTGAAGTCGTTGATGTAGTTTGTTTTCTGTTTTGTAGTGGAAAAGGAAAAAAAATTGACTCAAATTAATAAAATATAGTATCTTTAGGCATTCATTTGATTTGTTGTCCTTGCATCTTAATACTGCACAGTCTCGTGATGTTTCTTGATGTGCAAGTTTATGATAGTTCTCCATATTTTTTTTACCTTATATATGATTCTGCTGGAGGTGCTCAGTTCAAATTTCTGTTTGTCCATTGTCAGCCTGAAATTCAAGTGCCCAGGGAGTCTCTTGCGGGGAGTTCTACGAGTGGAAGCATTTCTAATGCAGATGAAAATAGTCGCTTTCCCCATTCTCCAGGCTTGAGAAGAAGAATCGTGTAAGTGGGTTAGTTATTGTTGGATGTTATGTGATTCATGGAAGATTCTGAATCTTAATCCTTTATCTCTATACTTTCTTTTGTTGGGAATATTATTTGTTTGATTTGAAAATGTTTGGCTCATCAAACAGCCCAACCACAAATTTTGAAGATAGGACTCATGAGCCTGTTCAGGCTGATCCATCAGCACCTGTCAAACTGGATGCTGCTGCAAAAGCACACATTGAAAAGCACAGGTATTCCACTTGTTTCCTTGCTGTTAAAAGATGAGTAGCTGGAGCATCTCATAAGATCCTAAACGATGAGTTACAGTTTGTACGTTATTTGTTGAGTTGCTAGAGAAGTGATGCACTTGTTTACACCTGTCTTTTGGTTTTAGAAATCGTATCTTCTGATAAATTTACTTGCTTCCAAGAGAGTGTACTTTTACTTTAATGTTACAAAGAATGGAAAAAGATTAACCTCCATACCAACTTGAGGACGTTAGTTGATTGATGGTGAAACCATGACTTCTCTTGGAGAAGATAAGAAATATACCTAGAGATGGATGTAAAAACATACCTTGGAGTAGTTTAATCTAGCATCTAGCCCGAACAGATAATCCAATTGTTTAATATATTTCCTTTTGGTTTATCATGTGCCTTAATCTATTCTTAAAGGCATTCTGTGGGACATTAATGACATGTCAGAATGAAGCACTCTATGGAACCTTAATCAGCATCAAGGGATATCGCCCAAACTTAGAACTCTTGATAAGCGTTGAACATTTGGAGCACCATGAGTTACGCAAGTTGTTGGGCCTGTTACTCAAGAGTTTACTTGTGTGTGATCATCTGTTTGTCTCATCCTTCCTCTGGTAAAGTTGAAATAATGCCGACCCCTTAGAAATCATTTAACCTGCTTAAGCTTAACCAGTATTTGTCTTTTTGCAATATTCTTCTTTTCTCAATTCTACTTGTCTGGTATGTTAGTTACAACAGTAAAACAGTAGTCTTCATAATGCAGTTCTTGAAATGATTTGGCTAAAGTTGAAAGCATTCAGAATGCAATTGGTTCACACATATTATTGCTGCTTCAAAGTCTTATTACTTTTTTCTTTTTTTTTCCCCTCCCTTTTGTTGATATAACAGAAAGCTTCAAGAGGATTTGACAGATGAAATGGTTATGTTGGCAAGGCAACTCAAAGAGACTAGCCTAATGATGAGCCAGTCTGTGCAAAACACTGAAAGGGTATTATTTTTCTCAAAGCTCTGGCAAAGTCATGTATTTTAACACATTGATAGTGTCAAGGATTTGTGCATCATCTGGAATGGATTGCCCTGTGCTTAAAGTTGATTTTGACTATGATAATAGCTTAACTATCGGTTTTACTAGTTATAACATAATTCAGGCATCAGTGAACTTTGTTACATAATAGCATTATAGGTCTTGTGCATTGATAATCAATATGATTTCCGAGTTAAATTTTCTGAAGGTTCTCAAATAAATGGAGCAACATATTTCGTGGAGAAAGTAAGACCTTTGTTAACTTTGGTGAGGCAGTTGATGACATTCATAATTACTATCAAGAGGAATTCTTGAACACGTCATTGCCAAATGGATTGCCAGTTCATGAATTGGTTGTTAAAAAGACTGTTCTATTATATTCTGGAGAGACTTTGATGCTTCTAATGGTTTATGCAATGAAAAAATACTTTTCTGCAAGAATTTTGCAAATAATGTCATATATGAAGAAATATCAAGTGGCCAATACATTGGAAAACAAGTACCTAGAATTGAACATGAAACTTTCAGTGATCAAGATATGAACCAATTATGATGAAGACGGAACACCAATAATGCGCTTGAAAAAGAAGATCAAGTAGGAAAAAGATTGACGGCACTTAAGATATTGTGAATTATTCAGATTAGGAATATATAAACAAATTTAGGAATAATATTTATACAAATTTTAAGATTATTATATGACAAGTTTTTAGTGAACATTTCTTTACATTATCTGTAAGCATCTTAGGTTTGCTTAAGAACTCTCTTCTTTGATATTCTGCTCTGATGGTTTCACCATTAAAATTTTGCAAAGTAAAGAATAGTCCTCTGAGTTGAGGACTTTATGTGATTTGTCACAGAGCCAACTACAAAATCTGAGGTCAATATTCTTGCCTTTCGTTGGATTTCTATTGGAGAAGTAGAATTATTGGAAAGATGGAATTCATTACCTTTCCACTGTCCAAATGCTCCAATTTTAAGTATTATTAGTATCATATATGTAGTTTTCTGATGTTTTCATTTAAAAGAGCCACCATGCTTATTATGCTATCACTGTGTTCTACGTCTTTCTTGTATTATATCTTCCTGGTTTACAGACCATCCACCTTCATGGTCAATTCCTAAAATAAGAACTCATTTGATCTTTTTGGTGCAGTTTTAATTTTGCAATTCCAAATTTAGTTAAACTGTGTTGGTGAGCCATGATGGACAATTTTGAATGACCAAGTACTTTATTGGGGCGAGAATCTGATTATTCTTTGAGTGCAGACACTTGATTCAACAGAGAAGGCTGTTGAGCAAAGCTTGGCCAGCACTGGACATGCCAATGTACGGGCTGTGGAGGTATACTCGAAGACTTCCAAGACTACATGCTTCACATGGCTCTTGATGTTTCTGATGACATGCATTTTCATCATGGTTGTACTTCTAATTCGTG
Source organism: Erythroxylum kunthianum (assembly GCA_024582655.2). Taxonomy (NCBI): domain Eukaryota; kingdom Viridiplantae; phylum Streptophyta; class Magnoliopsida; order Malpighiales; family Erythroxylaceae; genus Erythroxylum; species Erythroxylum kunthianum. The sequence goes on from JANIMX020000561.1 coordinate 169,375, forward strand.
TCACTTGATGTGTTTCTTGAAGGAGTAAAAACTGATACTGTCACATGTAAAGTTATTATAATCTTCAATGGACAATGGATGCTAAAAATTAGTTTCCAATATTTTTGGAATGAATACAGTGCGTAATGATGTCTAAGGACTCAAGTTGATGAATAATGATTCAGTATTACCTCATTCAACGTATAATTGATGGATAAGACTCTCAGTTCAGTTGCCTTAATTTTGTGAAATTGTTCATATTCTGTTTTACGATTACTATGGATCAAAACAAGCACGATGAAGATATACTAAGATTTCATAAGAAAATTTGTTGGAGAATAAGAGTCCAAATGTAAATATTTACTCCGAGCTCGTAATTTAGGAACTATTGGAAAATAAAAGCAGAACGCGTCTAGAAGTCCTTCCTCAAATCTGCTTTGGAAACACCTCGTATATGATGATACATGAAGGTGGTACTGGAATTTGATTTAACATACAAAGATTTCAGGCACAAGATGCTATCTCCCGCTGTATAATCTCTCCAAATGATCTTTCAGATAACAAGCACTATCGGTTATTTGGCTGATCTGTAGTTTTCCTTGCTTAAACAGACAATGTGCCATGAAAACAACCTTCAGACACCAAAATATGTTATAGGAACGTGTTATACTTGCTCCTAATTTCAAATATGAAGCGAACAACGCAAGAACAAACCATGCAATATATGCATGCATTAGATAAAAGAAAACCCACGGATAAAACAAAGATTCGTTTAATCATCATGTCTTTGTACGAAATCTTGAAATGTAAACTAAAAGTGGTCCGAACCAAAAAAGCAAAAAATAAAATAAAATGGAACGAGGTGACAAGCTTTCGGATGAGCAGTCATTACACATTTGAACAGAGCTCTACTGGATAAGTTGTCATAATTCGTTAATAAACATTATCTGTTTCCTGAGTTCGTTGGCTATACTTGAATAATGAGCTTCTTTGGTCCTATTACTTCATGGTTTACTTGTTCATACTCTTCTCTTGGTGTCACACTGCACTTGATTCTGCACCACAGAACAAACCAACCATACAGAAAGTATAGCCTTTCTATGGCTACATGATCCTCCAACACTATGATCTTAAATAGCAATAATGATGAAGAATTATTAACTTGATAATGAGGTCTTCTTCCCATGCATAATTCTTCTAGGTTTTCTCCTCGTGCATAATTATATATGTGGCTGACATCTCAATTTGCATATTCTCCAAAGAAGTCTTATATTTCTTCTTCCGGTGACAGAAAATATGAAGTCCTATAGTGCTGTATTATTTCTCTTGGAAAGAAATTGTGCTGATGAAAAAAGAACAAGAGACATTGTTTTTCTTTTTCCGAACTCGTATTCCTGTTAAATCTAAATGCTTGGCTGTTATAAAAACTCTTAAGAAATGAAGGACGAATGAGCGGAGTTGTTATTTGTGATCATTATCCTTACGTTTTTAACACTTACTTTTTTATCTTTTCATTCTCTTTTTGAACAGATTGTTTTCTGTTATAAAAACTATCAAGAAATCTTAATATCAAACCAAGGAATCACATTGCAATAATGACTATATTTGCCAAAATTTATGGAATAGTGCCTGGAAAAATGAAACACAAACTGAACAAATCAAGCAAGTTTTTACAGGGTAGTACCAGCATCTGGGTCTCAAATCTGTTCCCCACAAACACTAATGTACAATGTAGCTTCATAAATAACAGTAAGAATGGCTGAAAAGGGCCACATCATGAAGAGCACTTGTAATATAATTTATTGCCGCTGAAGAACCAGGCCAGAATTTAGCACTCACATCCGGTTGACCTGGGTTGATGGCTGTTCCCAACATCAATGGTATCTGGCAAGTAACTTCATAATACAAACAGTTCCGCCAGGAAGTACAAAGACAAGAAATATCAATATCATTTCAGATTCCAAGTGTGCAGGTGTTTGTGTGAATCTAAAAGTATGCCAATAAATAATTTCGGTTCAACTTGCAAGTCAAGCTTTAGTATAATCAACAAAGAATCATGATCGACAACCTTTTCTAGCAGAAGTAATTATTCAAAAAGCAAAATGTTTAGTTTTCTTACATCTCTTCATCTTCACCACTCTTCAAAGCATTCTTAGCTATGCATTGAAAAGCTTCCTCCACATTCACGCCTTCCTTGGCAGAAGTCTCAAAGTATGGGATATTTCCCTTTGAGGCACACCAAGCCCGTGCTTTTTTCTCTGAAACCTGAAATATTAAAGCTGCAGTGTAAAAACTGGGAAATACAAAGAAGACATATATGCATCAGTGTATGTGTGGAACAGAGATGCAGAAATGTGCAAACCCAAGAAGATACATACCACTCTACTGTTTCCGCCATCCACATCGATCTTGTTTCCAAGAACAACAAATGGGAAATTCTCTGGATCAGAAGGACTTGCCTGCAGATGGTTTATTAAAAGGAGTTCGTTAGCCATGTGTAGGATGTGCTTTTCAGTAAAATATTCAGGTGGCATCACATACCTGAATAAGGAATTCTTCCCTCCAGTTGTTAAGATTGTCAAATGATTTCATAGAATTAACATCATACACAAGAACACAGCAATCAGCACCTCGATAGAAGGCAACACCAAGACTCTGGAACCTTTCCTGGCCTGCAGTATCCCATATCTGCCATAACAAGAAAAACACTAAATCTAGATACCCAGCAAATGATCCAGAAACATTTTTGGAAAATGGAAAAGAAAATCCAGGAAAATTATCTCAGAATCAATTGTCCCCAGCAACATCCAAAAACTTTTTGATGCCAGCAAATTGGGTATGAAGATAATGTTACAACAATAAAAACAAAATTTCATTTCTGACATTAAAAAATATAACTCCAAGAATTTCCTCCACAAATTTCTTAAAGCAACCAACTTTCGATGATACTCATTTATCTCATAAGTCAGGCCACAACTTTAACAAGATATGATGCATGGAGACCTCACTGTACATTTGGATTGAATGGAGGAACTAACACCAACCATGATCTGGTTGGCAATTTTACTACAGATTCACTTTCCAGGAACCAAATTGTGAACTATCCTTCAATTTTATTTCTCTGTCAATTCAATCAGGCGTCAGACAAATACTCCCAAATAATTGAACTCATTCATGTTTTGTAATTTCAAACAACAGGATGAAAATGTAATAAATTTCAATCCAACAAGGCAGGGAGCGATGGAGAATTGGAGCAATGAAGAAACAGAAACATTGTAAATCAAGATATAATCAATGTGTTCATCAGGCCTTAGGACATAAGACCGTGAACCTCTGATCTAAGTTGGTAATCACATATATTGTAAATAAAATGAGAACATAAATTATATAATTGAGATAGCGGGCTGAAATAGAAGTGCAGTCGTGAAGAATGATAAAGTTACTAAAATCATCAAAGCTAAAAATTTAGTGGGAGCTCTTGACATGGAACATGCCTGTATTATCATAACATAGCCAAAAACAATTTAGTTTTCTACAATGGTAGGGTGAACTGACAGGCATTTCTTTCTCTCCAAAGAGTAGGTGGGAGTGCCTTTGCTCAAGATGCTGGCAACTTCAAAGTAAACTTTCATACAAAAACTGTCAAAGCCTCATATTTGCTAATGCACTTAACTCCCACTAAGAGACGTTTCAATTGTTAGAGATGATTGAAAAAACCCGTGCCTTTTTATATTTCATCATCTATTGGTATCTTCCACTTACGCTAGAGTAATGCAATGAGTACAACTTTGTCACCAACTGAAGAAAACAAAAAGGAGCAAAAAAAACTGAGGAGTCATCTATCACAACTCTCAACACCAATAATTGAAACAACTCAAGAACATGACATCCATAGCATCCAAGACACAAAGAATCTCTTAAAACACAAAATCAATCACAAACTAGTCCAATCAGTGTCACTACAAACCTGCAAAGTAAAGAGCCTATCTTCAAACTGAACTTCCTTAGTCAAAAAATCAGCCCCAATCGTTGCCTTGTACTGGTTGCTGAACTTCTTATTCACGTATCTGCAAATCAAACAAGTAAAGAACAACAATTCCAAACCAAAACCCTAACAATAAACAACCAACACTCAACACTACACTACACTACACAGTTCTTACTGATTCATCAACGAGGTCTTCCCAACCCTGTACAATTCACATAAAAAGAAACTGTGTCAATTCACTATCCCAAAAATTACTGTAAGAAAAGAACACCAAAAAGCACAGAATCAAAACGCAACACTTCAAATCACACATAATATCAATAAGATTACTGAATCAGATCAACAGCCAAAACCAAATTCGGATCCAAAAAGTAGCCGATCTCGAAAGATCCGACAAATCAACCCTAAACACCAAAATTCGATAACCCAAAACGGCTTTTTAGTACAAGTTACGGACCCGCTGTCGCCGAGAATGATGACCTTCAAAAGGGTCCGTCTACGGGAAGGCATGACTAACTTGTCGATCGGTGGCGCGTGATCTGATTGATGAATAGGGAGTTGGTGAGTTCTGATAATATACTCCACCGCCTACAAGAACACTCCTAAGCCCTCTTGGTTTCTACAAATAGATGTTTTTCTATTTCTATTGTTTTTATGTACAGATTTTTATTTAAGCTATTAAGAATTTGGAGGTCTCTTGGTAATGGAAAGCTGGAGCTGGCCTATCATATTCTGCAGTGACGTTGCTGTGACATAGTTTTGAATTGCTTGACTTTGAATATTCAAATTCTCCTAAAAAAAGGTAAATAAAATTTTGTCCTTTTGCTTGCTGAAAACAGTAGTTCCATGCAAAGAATACTAATGCATTCTATCCTGACCTATTCTTTAAGATGGTCTATATTTTTATTTGGTTATAAAAAAATATACAGAATAATTATTTCATGATTTAGACAATCCCAACTTATCTTTATCTATTCCAAGAATAAATAAAGATAAAT
>JANIMX020000561.1:212210-225193 GCA_024582655.2 Erythroxylum kunthianum
CTGTATGTGCATGCAGTTGAAGGGGTTAGACCGTTCACAACAATAAGGTTTCTTTGTATAAAGGGTTCACCACGAATATAAGGGAAATTCATTTGTAACATTCTTCAAAAATATAACATTCAGACAGCTAATTCCAACCACTGTACCATGTGTCTTTGAGGGCTTACGTTCATTTTCCTTTCATGTAACTACTACGTACCATGCAACAGCCAAGTTTCTAACTTAATTTTGAGAATCTTCCTACCCTTCTCTCGCAGGTATAATATTTATCCCCTATTTATCTTCAAACCATTTAATCATTGAATATTGCAGAAGATAATTAGGGAATAAACATTTAAGCAACACATTGTACTCGTTCCATTATATAGTTATTAACTATGATCTGATAAGGAGTGTTCATTGATTAAAAACTCATCGGCGCCTCTCTTGTTTGATCATTCATCCATTCATACCTCTAGTCATTTCGTTTCTATTTCAACAAGTGGGTGTTTGACGTTTGGGACAGTCAGGGGCGGTCATCGGAGGAGTGGTAGGGCTTCTCGTCCGGCCTTGTTATTGGACGATAATTCTAATCGTAAACTCCTTCCATGGCTTCCCCTTCGCCTCAAGATTCTCCATCCTCTCCTCCTCCACCACCATCATCAGATTCTCCTCCTCCGCCCCTACCGGACTCTAGCCCACCACCTCCAGATCAGAGATCAACCCCCCCACCACCAACCCAAGCTTCAAAGAACTCTCCACCTCCTCCTCAATCTTCTTCCAATAATTCGCCACCTCCACCAAAAAATGGTGGCAAAAACAATGATGAAAAAAGTCCTCCTTCCCCACCTTCATCTAAGAACAACCGTTCGCCACCACCGCCGAGATCATTAGGCCCACCATCAAAGGATTCATCATCAAAGAATATTCCCTCATCCTCAGATGGTGGTGACAGTGGAACTAATGCGGTGCCCATTGCTGTAGGAGTTGCTGTTGTGGTGGTGGCGCTATTGCTCATTGCGTTGATTGCATGTTTATGTACGTGCAGAAAGAAGAGAAAGAGAAATCAGCCCACTGATGCTTTCTACGGTGATCAACCTGAGGGACCTAAAGGTAACGTACCTGGAGCTCCTAGAACCAGAAAAACTAATCAATCAAATTTGTTGACTAATTAATACAATTACTTCTTTAGTAACATAATTGGTAATTAAGGATTGTACTTATGGTCCTTGTTAAGACAAAAGTTGGTCGATGAGTTGGATGGATATCTAGATAAACTCAGTAAGCTTCCCAATAATCCAAGCTTAATTTCATTATATAATTAGTTCAGTTGTATTTGCCATAGTCTCGGATTACGAATTTCACGTGTAACGCAGGCCTTTATTACCAATCACCTAATCATAGCTGGGGAAACCCACAAAATGGTGGAGATATACCACTACCATCAGGGGCCCACATGCATCCACCAGGCTGGTCGCAGCCACCAGCCCCACAGTCCGGCGAGTTTCTATCTAGTGGTGAAGTGAGCTCCAACTTCTCCGGCCCACACGGCCCGCCGTTGCCTCCTCCACATCCGTCTGTGGCTCTTGGATTCACCAAGAACAGTTTCGACTACGAGGAACTTATGGCAGCAACTGAAGGGTTCTCTCATGCTAATCTATTAGGCCAAGGGGGCTTTGGTTACGTGCATAAAGGGGTTTTGCCGAATGGTAAGGAAATCGCTGTTAAGAGTCTCAAAGCAGGCAGTGGACAAGGAGATCGTGAATTTCAGGCGGAGGTTGAGATTATCAGTCGTGTTCATCATCGCCACCTTGTGTCTCTTGTCGGGTATTGCATTGCAGAAGGTCAAAGGCTCTTGGTTTATGAGTATCTTCCTAATTACACCCTTGAATATCACCTTCATGGTATGCAAACTCGATCCTTAACGTTTTGGATTCTTCTCCATTTGACTTCACTTTTGTTCTGAAATATTACTGGAGATTTTTGACATTTGCTGTTTGAAAATCTAATAGGTAAGGGTCGCCCTACAATGGACTGGTCTACTAGGCTTAAGATTGCTGTTGGATCAGCTAAAGGGCTTGCTTATTTGCATGAGGACTGTGAGTCGTCAAACTGTTATCACTTCTTCTCTCGTTCTATCTGTCTGTCTGTGCCTTTGTCTATCTCATTTTCTACAAAATGTTTGGTGAATTCAGGTCATCCACGCATTATCCACCGAGACATCAAAGCTTCAAACATTCTCCTCGATTTCAATTGTGAAGTCAAGGTATGCTCTCTATGACTTTGTGTTGTCTTCGACTATTCGAACGTTTTAGTTATTTCTGGCAAAATTTAGACTTAAGGAGTTCAACCAATGAAAGATGTTGATTTATCACCAATTCAGGTGTCAGACTTTGGGTTGGCTAAGCTCTCCTCAGACAACTACACTCACGTCTCAACTCGTGTAATGGGTACATTTGGGTATGAAACTTTTGGCAGTGTTTCCATCACCTGAATTACTTCAACTTGCTTTCAGCTTACGTTGCTGATAGAACAAAACCAGTAGCACCAAGGATATATTGGAATTGGCAGGAATATTCTTAAATTTGTCATTTCTATCAATTCTTCGTATGCAGGTACTTGGCTCCGGAGTATGCATCAAGTGGCAAGCTCACTGACAAGTCTGATGTTTTCTCCTTCGGTGTCATGCTATTGGAATTAATCAGTGGACGTCTACCAGTAGATCACAATTCAGATATGGAAGAGAGCTTAGTAGAATGGGTACAAATATCCTCTGCACCTTTCGATTTAACTTGAGAACAAAACATACATAGTGTAATAATTGAAGAAACTCACTGATGATTCATTCATTAACAGGCTAGACCTTTATGTCAACGGGCGGTAGATGGTGGTAACTTTGATGAGTTGGTGGATCCACGTCTAGAGGGAAACTACGATCCACAAGAGATGGCTCGCATGGTGGCCTGTGCTGGTGCAGCCGTTCGGCATTCAGGAAGGAGGAGGCCTAAAATGAGCCAGGTACCGTAATAATTGTGTTTTGATGAGGATTCAGTCAAGCATTCTTATTCATATTTGAGCTTCAAGAAACTTTCAATGAACACAAAACTGGTGAAATTCTGAAAAAAGAAATAGTGTTTGTGTTACATTACTGTGAAACAGATTGTACGATCACTCGAAGGTGATGCCTCACTAGAGCAACTGAATGAGGTTGCAAAGCCTGGACAAAGCTCGGTCTTCAGTCCAATATCGAACAGTTCTGAATATGACAGTAGCACGTATAGTGCTGACATGAAGTTCAGGAAATTGGCATTGGAAAGTGAAGATTATTCAAGCAGCGAGTATGGTGGTTATACAAGCGAGTATGGACTCAACCCTCCAAGTTCGAGCAGTGAAGAGATGCCGAGGAGTGGAAATGCAGGCAGGAAGCCAAATCCTCCAGCACTCTAACAGCAGTTGACAAGGATTTTTTTAACGACACTGTAATTGTGGTGTTGGAATTGAGAGCTAAGATTTACAGAACATCCACACAACTACCATCTTTTTATGTGCGACAGTCACACGCTCCAACAACAAATCAATTTGGATGGTGATCAAAGGCATTGCTTGTAAGTCTTATTGTTAAGAAGATAGAGATTTCGTTAATAACAAAAATGAAGGGATTCAGGCTTATAATCAACTTCTAATTCTATCAGCCCCACTCGACTTTTCCCTAGTTGGAAATAAGAGTCATTAACACGACATTTAGAATCAAGTCAAAGTTTAAAAGTTTATAAATAAATAAAAAAGAACTTCCAACTTCCATAAAATCTCAGTCGTTCGATTTAATGACTTCTTTCATCAAATATTATTCACTTACTTTCCCTCTCCGAGTGGTGTTCTTTCATCAAACATCCTTTTGTATTGGTTAGGAAGGCTCGTTTATATGTTTTGAATGGTCACTTTCAAATAATAACAATATTTAATAAAAATTATATTTTAATAACACACAACCTTACTCTAAATTAAATTAGAGACTGTTTTTAAATCTGTATGTTTCTCCCCGTAGTTTTAAATGCCAAGTTACTCTCAAAAATAAAAGAAAAAATAAATCAATGTTTAAGATTTTCAGTTGCCGTCAATTTTTTTTAAAAAAATTGTAATTATTTTCTATTTTCATCAATTATAAATTAGTATTATTTTTTGTTTTTCTTTAATCATTTATTAATTTTATAATTTACTTTATTATGAACTAAATATATATTAATTATTAATAAAATAAAAAAAATTTAATTAGTTTAAATTTTACTCAAAAATAAATACTTTCAAATTTAATAATGATTTAATAATTATCTTCTCATGTAAAATATTCAGAGAAATTCTTAGTGGATGTTGTTGTTATTATTTACGTTTAAAATATATAAAAATATATATTAATAACTACATTTTAATATATAAATTTATTTTAATAAAATATAATAATTTTTACTTTATTCTTAAAAATAATTATATTAACAGTTAAATAAAAAAATTTTGTCAACAATAACCATAAAAAGATAGAAATAATCGAACGGCTTATCATCGGAACTCTAATTACTGATCTGTGACGTGGCGGTAAATGCACCGTACTCCATAAGGCTCAGCTTCACAGGATTGCGCCACCAGACCACTCTCCGAAACTATTGCGTTGAAGTCCACCTCTATGTAAAAACTAAAAACGCCCAAACAAGAGTCTCCATTTTTCACCGGTGCGTTCATCGAACGACGAGAGTAGGAGAATTGTAGAGAAATTGACTGAGGGAGTTATATCTCAACACTAAGTGAATCAGATCTCGGAGACTTGGGTCTGTGTTCTCCATGCGATGGCTCAGCCTCTCGTCAAAAAAGACGACGATCGCGACGACGAAGGTACTTTCCTCGAATTGAAATTCGCTTTTCGTTTCCAGAAGATGACCTTTCGTGCTTGTTTTGGCAGTTCGATTTCTTTTATATTCTAAATCTTAACTTCACTCCACAGGATTATTTATAGATCTGTACATTTCCGTATCGGTTTCTGGTCTGCTGTGTGATTCTACGTCCATTTTCGACATGTTTTGCCTCTGGGTTTAGCTTATTTGATTTACTTGTAGTTTATCTGATCTATAATCTTGTTGAGTATGAATTGTAGCTCCAACTAACAATGAGGATTAATGATTCGATTTGAATTCCGCTGAGTTCGTCTGATATCACATTTAGTTTCTATAGGCAATTATCATTGGATCTTTGTGTGACTCTACTAATTTCGCTATTGCTTTTTCATTAGCACTTTTACTTGTCGTTAAACTGTGTTCATTGTAATTTATTTCGGTGGCAACCAAAAAAAAAGAGAGCTTATTCGTGTTCTAGGACCTGAATGAAGGTTTTATTTATCAATCGGTTTTGTGCTAATCTTACTGTAGCATTATTTGGTGATGCAAATGTTTCGGCGTCTTTTTATGAGACTTTTGAGTTATGGTGTGATGTTGACATCTGAAGCAAGTGACTTGTGTGTATGATTCTGTTTGTACAATTTTGATTTTTTCTTTTTATCAGCCGAGTATTCTCCATTTCTGGGGATAGAGAAGGGTGCCATACTTCAAGAAGCTAGGGTTTTCAATGATCCTCAGCTTGATCCTAGAAGATGTTCTCAGGTCTTTTCTTTGGATTGCTTTGTCTCTATGTTTGCATGTTGTGTTTATGTCATGTGCTGAAGTATTTATGAGTTCTGGTTCATTGTTTATCATGAAGGTCATCACAAAGCTTCTTTATCTTCTAAACCAAGGGGAAACATTCACCAAGGTCAGATTTAAATTCACCTGTAAATCATTTGATTGTGAAGATTGGAATGCTTTCTTATTTATGCCTTTTAGCATTTGCATAGGTTGAAGCCACAGAAGTCTTCTTTGCCGTCACGAAGCTTTTTCAGTCGAAAGATGTAGGTTTAAGGAGGATGGTTTATTTGATGATTAAGGAATTATCCCCATCAGCTGATGAGGTTATATACTTGTCCTTGATTTACATCTTCCGGTTTTCACTATTGTCCCATTTGTTGTTTGTCCAAGGATAGATTCTGACTGACTGTTTTTTCTCATTATTTTTTTGGGGGAAAAGGTTATTATAGTTACAAGTTCCTTGATGAAGGACATGAATAGTAGGACAGATATGTATCGAGCAAATGCTATCCGTGTGCTTTGCCGGATAACAGACGGAACCCTTCTAACCCAGATAGAGCGATATTTGAAGCAAGCAATAGTAGACAAAAATCCAGTGGTTGCTAGTGCAGCTTTAGTCAGTGGGATCCATTTACTCCAGGTATTATTTATGGTGTAAGCATTCTGTTTGTTCATTTTTTGCTAAACTTTCCTAATTGTTTTTGGTTATGTTAAGTAGACAAACCCAGAAATTGTTAAAAGATGGAGTAATGAGGTTCAGGAAGCTGTGCAGTCAAGGGCTGCTCTTGTACAATTCCATGCAGTAGCTTTGCTTTATCAGGTACCGAGTCTTCAACTATGTTAGTATCATTAAGTTTCTCTTTTTTCTGTAGCATGCTATCTACTTGGGATTTTTATGACATAAATACTGTATCTACTATGAGTGTGATTGGTTGCTCTTTTGGATTTATTGAAGACATGTTATTTGTACCACTTGGGGATGCTTAATGAAGTCTTACGAATCATTCATGGAATTAGATATATTGATTGTGTTAAATTGCATATGATGTCTTGAAATTTGAAGATACGACAAAATGATAGATTGGCTGTTAGCAAGTTAGTTACCAGTTTGACAAGGGGAACTGTTCGCTCACCACTTGCACAGTGCCTCCTGATACGTTATACCAGTCAGGTTAGTCTCTTATATGCAAGAAACACAAGTAACACTTATATTTCTTTTGTCCTGAAATGATGAATGTAATTACATGTGTAGGTTATTCGTGAGTCAGCTATAAACACCCAAACAGGAGACCGCCCTTTTCATGACTTTCTTGAGGGTTGTCTCCGCCATAAGGCAGAGATGGTTATTTTTGAGGCTGCCAGAGCAATTACAGAGCTCAGCGGTGTGACAAGCCGAGAACTGACTCCAGCAATCACTGTCCTCCAGTTATTTTTGAGTTCATCCAAGCCAGTGCTTAGATTTGCTGCTGTCCGCACCTTGAACAAGGTTAAATTTTATCTTCCTTTTAAGCAGCTACAGACTGAATTTGTGTAACATCATTTTTAAAACCGTTTGGATCTTTATGCTGCTTGGTGTTGGGTGATTACCTTGTTGTGAAGGAGTAGTGTTTTGTGTCCCTTACTAATCTTGAGGAATCATATGTGTATCTGCCTACATTTCACTGTATTTGAATGTCTTGGAAAAATGTTTGTCTCCTTTTGTAATTTTCTTTTTTACACATTGACAAAATGGAATTTTCTGCAGGTTGCCATGACCCATCCAATGGCAGTCACTAACTGCAACATTGATATAGAGAGCTTAATTTCTGATCAGAATAGAAGTATTGCCACTCTTGCAATCACAACACTCCTTAAGACTGGAAATGAATCAAGTGTAGATCGCCTCATGAAGCAGATAACAAATTTCATGTCAGATATTGCTGACGAGTTCAAAATTGTTGTGGTTGAAGCCATTAGATCTTTGTGTTTGAAATTTCCCTTGAAATACAGATCATTGTGAGTAATTCTTTTCTTCTTTGTAGTCAAGATTATTAGGTTTCTTTATGTATATTTACTCTTTGTTCATGTGACCTGATTTGATGCACTCTGGCTCTTGGTTTTACAGGTTGAACTTCTTAAGCAATATTCTTCGGGAAGAAGGTGGATTTGACTACAAGAAGGCAATTGTTGATTCAATTGTTATCCTCATTAGAGACATACCGGAGGCAAAGGAAAGTGGGTTGCTTAATCTTTGTGAATTCATCGAAGATTGTGAATTTACATATCTTTCCATGCAGGTGGGATTTATTTCTAGATTCTAGTGATATTACTTTACTCAATACGTTGTGGTTTATTGTGTCTGTAAACCTTTCCAATCTTGCTCATTTGTTACTAGATTCTCCATTTTCTGGGAATGGAAGGACCAAAGACTTCAGATCCCAGCAAGTATATACGGTATATCTACAATCGTGTACATCTTGAGAATGCCACTGTTCGGGCAGCTGCTGTGAGCACATTAGCAAAGTTTGGTACCATGGTTGATGAACTGAAGGTGTGAGTTGTCCATGTGTGCATGATTCGTATGCTCCAACTAGTTTATTATTTTGGTGATTACTGAGTGATCTACCGGATTGGGTTACTTTCTGGTGATTTCTGTTGCAGCCACGCATTTTTGTTCTGCTGAGAAGGTGTCTCTTTGACAGTGATGATGAGGTGATTTTTCTGTTTATGATTTAATTTCTCATTAACTTTTTTTATCAATCTAGTCCATTTGGTGGATTTATGTAGATATGGCAATGGGCCAGGATATAGTCGGGGCTTCAGCCCAGCTTGAAACCCATTTTGGCTTGGGCAGTCCGTTTTGGCCGGTTACGTCAAAAGAAAGTTTGTTTTGAGCGAATTGGATCAGGCCGGGGGGCCCAGCCCCCAACCCTAGACTCAAAATTTGGTCAACTCGTGCCTGACCCATTAACTCCAGGCCTGACCAGTTTTGCCATCCCTAGATTAATGGTTTCCACAAATGTGCAAGAACATGCATGTAACTGAAGCATTGCAATACCTGTGTAATATGTTTCCTTTCTTTAATATTTCATGCTATTTTTGATGCATTTATAATGTGTTTCCTTTATGTTATTGTGCTCTCTTGAGTGTGATTTCTTTCTGTTTGTTAATTGTTTGAAGAAGATGATCTCCACTAATTTGATTACAGGTCCGTGATCGAGCAACTCTTTACATCAATACACTCGGTGGTGATGGTGAAGTTGTTGAAACTGAAAAGGATGTAAAGGATTTTCTTTTTGGAGACTTTGACATACCTCTTGTTAACTTGGAGACAAGTTTGAAGAATTATGTAAGTGTTCCGTTTGTTGGTTGTTCTTATACTACTATTTTCATCATCTAATATATTTGTTATTGGTACAGGAACCTTCAGAACAACCTTTTGACATCAATTTCGTGCCAAGGGAAGTTAAGACTCAGACACTTGCTGAGAAGAAAGCTCCAGGAAAAAAGACAACTGGTCTTGGAGCTCCACCAACTGACCCTACATCTACAGTTGACGCTTATGAAAAACTTCTTTCCTCCATCCCAGAATTTTCAAGCTTTGCGAAACTTTTCAAGGTTATATACTTGGATGTTCTTAGGTTGGCTTCATTTTACAATTTAGACAACTGATCCTTAATTTTGTGAGGCTGATTAATTAGCTATTCAAAAGAAATCTATGTAAACTAATGATAACTATTAACTTTCTTTTCTTTGTCTCAACAGTCCTCAGCTCCTGTGGAACTTACCGAAGCAGAAACTGAATATAAAGTTACTGTTGTTAAGCACATCTTTGACAGGCATGTTGTGTTCCAGTACAATTGCACTAACACAATTCCGGAGCAATTGTTGGAAAATGTAAGGACTTGTATTCGAAAAAAATATGTACATCTTTCCAAAAAGCTATAGAAATTGTCTTTAATCTGCGTTGTTTTTGTGTTTACAGGTTACTGTCATTGTAGATGCTTCAGAAGCAGAAGAATTTTCAGAGGTTGCATCCAAGCCTTTAAGATCTCTTCCTTATGATTCACCTGGGCATGCCTTTGTTGCATTTGAGAAACCAGATGGAGTACCAGCCGTTGGAAAGTTTTCTAATATGTTGAGGTTTATTGTTAAAGAGGTATTTCTTCTTTCCCTGTTCCTGAAACGATGGCAGTGTGCGTCTTCTCTCACTTTCAGTGGGCAAGGTGGGTGTTAATGATGATAATTGATTAATAATTATTTATTGCACTGTTATTAGGGCCTTTCTCAAGTAGAAAATCTTGTTTTGGAAGTGATTCTAACATGGATTCAGTGAATATTATGCTAAAGAGATAAAAAAAAATTGGATCTATTATGTGTGCTGGCACTAACAAGTAACTGTTAAGGGATTTTGATTTGCTTCATGTTTGATGTGCTGATGTAGGTTGATCCAGCTACTGGTGAAGCTGAGGAAGATGGTGTGGAGGATGAATACCAATTGGAGGACCTTGAGGTTGTTGCAGCAGATTACATGATAAAAGTTGGTGTCTCCAACTTCAGGAATGCATGGGAAAGCCTGGGACCTGATTATGAACGTGTTGATGAATATGGCCTAGGTCCTAGGGAGAGCTTGGCGGAAGCTGTTAATGCTGTCATCGGTCTTCTTGGCATGCAGCCTTGTGAGGTTAGTATGCCAATCATTTCTCCATTTAGATTACAGTCTCTACTACCTCACAGTTCAGTAAGAATACTCTGGGTGGAACTGGAAGACTGGAATTGATAGTGCTGAATAAAGGTCTTAAATTCCAGTTTCTATTTCTTTTATAAAAGGAAAAAGGTATTACTTACTTTTCAGTTGTTAGATGCCTGATATATCTTACCATATCGGTTTATATTGTTCAGGGGACGGAGGTTGTGCCAAGCAATTCAAGGTCCCATACATGTCTGCTCTCGGGTGTTTACATAGGTAACGTGAAGGTTCTTGTGAGATTGCAATTTGGAATTGATGGTCCAAAGGAAGTTGCCATGAAATTGGCAGTTAGATCAGATGACGAGTCTGTTAGTGATGCCATTCATGAGATTGTTGCAAGCGGTTAAATTGAGACAAATTAGTTGTTCTCACGTTTCTATTCTATTATTTTATTCGAATGTGATAGAGATCAGGCGCACCACCTTGCACATATATACATACCGCTTGTTATGATGAATGTTTCAGGCACTGCAACTCGTGCCCTGATGGACTTTATTTTTTGGACGTTTACCATAGAGCTTCTCATGTCCTGTCATGTTTGTTAGATAATAATCTAGTAAAAACATTCATGTATCATGCAATTCAAATCACATGGGGGAATCTTATTCTTTTTTTCTTCTTTGAAGGGAATTTATCAGATCTTACTTATTTGTAAATTGCTAATTCTAGCATCGACTCTCGTGAAAATTATAGGTCTGGCTATTTCATTCACTTTTATGAGTAGACTTACTTTTAACCGCAAATACTTGGTCTGTTCGGTTTACATTAACTT
The DNA here is from genome assembly GCA_024582655.2 of Erythroxylum kunthianum. Lineage (NCBI taxonomy): Eukaryota > Viridiplantae > Streptophyta > Magnoliopsida > Malpighiales > Erythroxylaceae > Erythroxylum > Erythroxylum kunthianum. Next base: position 223,357 of record JANIMX020000561.1, read on the forward strand.
TAATAAAAGAGATTTAATGAGAGTGTTATGCCTTATCTTAGCATGTATTTGTTTCTCTTTTTCTGTTTTATAATTTAATAAAGAATTGTTTACTAAATTTTTTATTTTCTTAGTTTATAACTAATAAAATATATAATTAGTTGTCACTTCTTAATCTCGTTTTTATAATGATTTTCTAATTATTAATGAATTTAATAAATATTTTTATTTGTTAAATTTATTATAATTATTAAATATTTTAATTAACTTAATGTTTAACTTTGAAGAGCATTTTAAAACTAAAGACGATTCAAGTATAAAGTTAGTTGTTTTTAAAAGTATTAATATGATTTTCAAAATGAAGAACACAAAAATTTGTATCCTCCTTAAAATAGATTGAAGATTTCATTTTTCAAATTACTTAATATAATATAAATTATTTTCAAATATTAAAGCTAAGTAAATAGAAAATATTGTAATTGATTTTATCATTTTTATTAATATATCAAATATTTAGTAAATAAGTATTTAACCAAAATTCGAATTGAAGTAATACCTTCATCTAACCAAACAAAAATACTAGAGAAACAAAAACAATAAACTAAAACTAGAACATGTAATAACACTAATTCGACCTTTTCACTTTATATTTTGGTATTTAGCAATGTTTAGCACAAGGTATGATAAATAATTTGCACTAGTGAAAAATCAAAACGTGAACTTTTTATTATACTTGATCAAAACCTTATGTTGATGTCCTTTAATTTGATATAAATAATTATGAACTATTACATAATAAACCTACAAGATACCCAAGAAGATAAAAAGACAATAATTTAACGATAATAGTGTATATAAGGTTGATTCTTCATATTTTGATTGAAATTCCTCTATTGGATGAAATAGTTCATAATTAAACGCTCATACATATACACATATATAAACAAACTATTTCGTTTGTTTATATATGAAAGCCCATGAACCGGTCTGTGTTCATGTCTAACAAGAATTACTAAACAAAAACAACGAGAAAAAGAAATTGGTATCAAGACGTTCATCGGCGTAGTTTTCAAGCAACTACTTCTCGTCTCACATGTAAAGGAGCAGTTTAACATAAGTAATAGTTACAAGTAGCGGGTACATGTATCATAACCATTTTACTAAGTTACTGAATGTGCAAAGGAACGTACCCGAGCAACACAATGCCATCAGCTTTAGATGATCCAGCTAAGCTTTTATTTTTATTCTCAAATCACCCTCCTGTACCCTCCAAAAGCCCAAATCTGACAGAAGACACAGCAAAATGTGCAACACTATCGTTATGTGTTTTTTGAAAATAAAAACATATTAACACTATCGTTATGTTATTATATACATACCAAACCAAAAATAAGGAGGGGTGCTATATTGCTTCAATCATTTCTTAACACTACTTATTCATGAATCAACACACCATCTAGCATAGAAATCAGGAGATATTAAACAAATCAAATCCAAACCCAACCTTAAGGTTCATATCCCAACTTCCTGTACACAAAGCACTTCCATCTGTTGACAAACCCAAACAGCTTATCCGTCCTTCATGTGAGTTCTGCAGTGATCCCAAGTTTAATACATCCTGCTAAATCGCAAACATAATCAGTTCGAGCCACTCTAACATCTGCTAGAAATTGAGCATAGATGAATGTACACTGAGAAGGAAAAAACAGGAGTAATTGAATTATGCTCCAACCAAACCATAGAAAAGCAGATGACTAAACACACCAATAGATGGCCTCCTTCCTTCGAAAATAGAGCCTCAAATTTGTTACATTATAAAGAATGTTAATAGGAGGATCACTATGTATAGATTGAAGGA
>JANIMX020000561.1:381023-391803 GCA_024582655.2 Erythroxylum kunthianum
TTCGGTCCCTTTACGCCAGCGATGTACATGGATACGCTAACGACATACTACTGGCGTAACAATTAATTTAATTAAATTACACTGGCCTACGCCGGTGGTGTACTGCTGGCATAAAGTGTAGAACCATTAGCCTTCCTCTGCTTCGACATCTCGAGCTCCATTTGCTTTCCTGAGTCTTTTAAACTTGAATCTTCTCGCTTTCGCCTTATTATGCTATGTATAACTCGAGTTGGACTATGTTCTTTTGATACTCGATCCTTTTTTGAAGTTGATTTGAATGGCCCTTGATGCTCTCGCATCATATATAATTAGTTGTATTATCTATAAAAAAAATGGACAATATTTTATCGGCCAACTTACTCGATAATTTCAAAAAATAATTTATATAAAGTTTATATATTTTTTACCACATCAAAAGCATCAACACATTTGATAAATTTTGTTTTAACATTACAATAAACCAATAAATTGATTAATGTTCTTTACCTTTGATTAATCTCATCATCTATCATAGTAGTACGACCTGTTGTTCTCAAATTAGACTTATTGAATCTGCAATCAACTAACATTCCCTTTTCTAATCTTGAAATAAAAATACACTATTCTAATCATAAAATAGTGCTTTAAACCCAAGATTTATTAGTGTTGTAGATTCTTTTGCTTCTTAAAAATAAGGTAAATTTAAAGTATCTAAAAGAATATAAGAATGATAATATCATCTAACTTGAACTCTTTTACATTTACAGATAGCATCCTTATTATTCAAACTACTTTTTGTACTCAGTTGAGAACTACTAGTGACAATTAGAAGAAAATAAGAATTTATATCAATAATATTTTTTTTTGCCTTTTCTAATACTTTATTTCATTATTTCTAAAAGATATATTATGAGTTTTTTTGCTGTAAATAATTGCTAATTTTTTACATATATCAAATAATACTTTCTTGCAAAGAAATAATATTACCCTTTACACTAATAATATTTTTTATTCTATAAATTTCAAAACATATAATTATATTAAATGTTTTTATCTGATGTTCGAGAAAAAGAAATATAATTTCATACTATATTAACTTTACCACAAGTAGAAAATTTTCAGTTCACCGAATATTTAGTCAAATAATGAGCACTTAAAGGAAAGGCTTTAAGAATCCTGTAACTTTCGTCCATTAAATAATTTTTACTGGAGAGGCAAACAACTCTGAATTCTTCTTCGGCATCCATTATCTTAAAAACGTTGTGAATCTCATAACGCGATTGATTAATGGACTTCTTAGCTACTCAAATAACGTTGAATATATAGCACTTCTAAAGAACTGGAAGCCTATAAATGGATCAAATAGTCATGCTGACAAAATCGCTTTTGCTCAAGCAAAGTAATTATTACTATGTTTTTTCCTAATTAATCTCCTAATGCTACAGAATCAGCATACACTCGTAAGCTTTGAGGACAACAAAAAATCAACTTAAGTGATAAGAGGAAGAGTTTCCTTTCTCAACCAAATCCTCCTATGGTCCAATCTCTATCAAAAGTAGTTCTCAAGTTGAAGAAACTTCATCGGAAATCGGAATAAAAAGTTCTGATTGGTTAAACTCCAAGCTCATGTGTTCAGAAATTCATCTCTTGCTTTGCATGGGCCATGTCCTGTGAATAACACACGTACTAAGACATCTTATCCAACTTATACACAAACCACAGATGTATTATCAATTTAGTAACCTTCACTGAATGGTTTGAACCTGTGAAATAACAGGATCCAATCACAACAACAAATGGTTGTCAGGATTGGAGCAGGTTGTGGAAATCTCATTCACACAACAGGCCTTTTTTCTTCTTGCATATGCCCACCACTTCTCTAGCTAAATGGACCAAATAGAATTGGATCATTCCTGAAATTTTTTCTTCTTTATTCAAAGATTCCATTAGTAAAGCAATAAATATTGCCTTTGCTGCTAGCTTAGGACCAACTACAAAGGCTAGGTGGACTGTTCTTCGCCCGCAAAACTTGGTAGATTCCTCTCTTAACGAACAAAGATCTCATTCAACTAGAATACAAAAACCAATGATTTAATGTGTGTTTTTGCACAAAACCCTCCAAAACTTTTCCAAGAAAAAGTTGTTATATTGGACCCTTAAGACTAGTTATAGTTCTTGTCGCACAAACTTCTCCAAGTTGCAGTGAAGGACCACAAAGAGAAAAATAACCAATGACTGATGAGAGCAGGAATCCACAAACATTAACTTTTCAACTGGGGATTTTGTTGATAACGGTGGTGGAACCCAAAATGTCGGCTAAGACGGTGTATCTATAAGCATATTATTTGTAAAGATTCCAAGAAAGCTGCTCGTGTAGCTTTCACCTAATCATCACAAGTAGCCCCATTAGCGTGTGGCCAGAAATCCTATGATCTTGACTTCTGCAACTTGACGCGAAGGGCCATCTTTATTTCCTAAGGCACTTTAATGACAGGTTTAATAACTAAAATTACTAAGAGCAGCTACTGTCCCGTGAGAACTCCTGATTTAGCAGAAACTTAACAAGAAAATATATAGAATCTGTAATAAACCGGAAAATGTGCAGCAATCATGAATAAGCTAAGCAGAAAAACCCTTTTTCGAAAATTTATTTTTAACCTTATAACTTCTTTCATAAGAAAAAAAAGAGAGGCTCCTTGAAGCAAGCGGAGTAAGGAAGTGCAATATTTTAAGTTTCTTATTAGTCTTTAATCCTGCAACGGGATTTAGCTGCCATAGCACAGATATTTTGCAGAGTTGAAGGAATCATATGAAATGACAATTTTATTGGCAATAGTTCCTTTTTCACTATATTCCGTCTAATCTGAACGTAATGGGGGGTTGATTCTGTGGTGTTAGGAAAAGTATTTCAGAAATTTAGCATTGCGTAGGTTCATAGGTTGGGGCTACTCTACTGTAACAACTTGCGGCCCAAAGCCATCGTATCGCACCGCCAGCCTCAGAATAATGTGTACGTGATACCTTCTCCAAATATTTTCAACGTTTCTTCAACCAGATATTTAGATAACTCGATTCGAAATTGTATTATCAAAAAGATGATGCAGAAAGTCTCAGTTCAACAGACATTAAAGCTAGAGAACTTCAGACCTAAGTTTTCAACCATCAGTACCTATAAATAAACAGATTGCTTATGGTAATTCAGACAGATAATAATATACGCATGACTGATACCATTCTTGTCTGCCAACATGCTGAAGAAACATAAAATGGTGTCAACATGGTCATATAGCTTTGACATATCATCGATATCATTTTGTAGCAATTAAGCAGTAATCGGATAAGATTTTCTAAAGATTATTGTGAGGAACATATATGGTTAATCATTTTCTTTTCCTTGGTTACTGACATCAAATTAAAGCTTGATTTGCTTCATTGCTATATTTTCTCACAGCACCAATGTAGAATGAGTAAGAATAAGTAGAGCCCCACAAGGGCATAAAGAGCCATGGCTTGCCAGATATCGAATAAAGATATCAAATTATTGCATTTGGGTTGCCCTGACCAGCTATAGATCAGTTCAGATACGATTGTGAATCTTCATCATGCAAAATTGTAAGGGTGAAACAGATACATGGGCCAGCTCTGTCTACAGGCATTTGTCCACCCCCAGAGAAGCAAACCTACAAATAACTTTACCTTTTACATGAAGCCTACCCATATAGAGCAACTAAAAACCATAATCTCCAATCCTATAATGAGTTAAAATTAAGCAACAAGTGGGGAAATACTGTGGGCCAATCTTTTCGTTCCATCACTCTACCCTAAGGTAACAATAGAACAACAAAAATCACCCTAGTGATGCCCATGGTATATATGGTGGTACTGAAGTTTGTATCTTGTGAGATGTGCTTTGGATCTGTTTGGTACACGATAGGACCGATAGTTCTCCATGGTTGCAAAAGTTAATGCATTACATATGGTTACATGCTTGATTATTCATTTTAGCAAGCAATCAAGTAACGAGTAGTGTCACATATTTTATGTTATTTTCTTGTAACCTTGTAACTCATGTTTTAATCATGACTAACATGGGAGCTTCTCCCCTTTGAAGTTGATGGTTTAGTGAGTGGAAATCCAAGAGCCGTTGCTAAGTACAGTGAATGAAAAGTTGATGGTCAAACAATGTTAATTGTGCCTATTAGACACACCCCTTCATATGATCCCACGTTCAGGAGAAAAGGGTCCCAATTGCTTAAAGGTTAGGTTTCATATGTTGACCTTTTCCCGGAGATAAGATCGAAAATATAATCATTGTACGGAAACAGGCAAGCCAGCTACTTGCTTGGAATGTTGCTCAGGACATTGTACAATTGTAAGATGATCACCTATCTATGACGAATTAGAACAAAAGGGATTTATTTCCTGCAATATCTCGTATTGATAACAAAATACAAATTGTGGTTTACACGTGAAAGTTAAAAGAGTATGGTTCAAAGGGACGATCAAAGTTTTCAACTTGGACCTACCTGAGAGCCATGTTGCAGAAAAAGAGAATAAAACAGGAAAGCTATGGTCTGCAGAAAATCTCAACAGATACAGAAGCCTACCTTCAAATTTCTACTCTGTTGTTTTGTATATACTGGAATGTTTTTCTTCTTAAATTTAATAAACTCAAGAAATATTACCTTATTTTCAGGAAATAAACATGTTAACAGTAACAAAACCACGTGAGTTTTTGCTCAAAACAAGTTACATTGAATATAATCAAGTGCTTTTTTCTTGGTTAGCAGGTTGTCTATGGTTTTAGTATTTAATAACGTGTTTTAATGTTTATAAATGCCCATGACTGGAGTTTAATACATTTTATTTCCCAGCTGACATGATGTTTATTATAAAGACAGAAATTATGTTCTTCTTAAGCTCTAATGATTCTCTTACGTTGTAGATTTTCTTACTCCTCTTCTTTGTCTGCTTCATTTTGTGGTTCCTGAGCAAACAAATCGTTCAAATTCTTCTACAGATTGGAAGATTTCTTTGCCAACTGGCACTACCCCACTCTATCTCTGCTTATAAAGAGCAGTCGTTGCCACTTCTTTGCACATATCATACCCTTAACTGCTTAGTCTTTCCTCTTTGACTCCTCTCCATCTTCTCATTATCCTTATTCCTGTAGTCTCCTTTTATAATCCTTTTTAACCTACCAGCAATCAATACATAGCTTTCTTTCTCTCTTTCTCCCCATTTTTCACTTCTTCCAAGTCTTGTTAACTCCTCAGAAATGGCCTCAAGCTCAATGTCCTCACGTGGCTCAGCCTCTTGGACTGCTAAGCAGAACAAGGACTTCGAGAGGGCATTGGCTGTGTTTGACAAGGACACACCTGACCGTTGGTACAATGTCGCCAAGGCAGTTGGTGGAAAAACCGAAGAAGAAGTCAAGAATCACTATGAGCTACTCGTGCATGATGTCAAGTATATCGAGTCAGGCCAAGTCCCATTTCCCAACTACAGGACCACTGGAGGGACTAGCCTGAATAATGATGAGAAGAGGTATAGAATTGCAAGTTCCATTATCTAAAATTAACTGATTCATAATAGCTTATCTGAAACTACCATATGGTCACCTCACCTGACACCAACAAAGCTACACCTTTGTCATAGGGTAAGTGAATTATGTGCTTGACTTCAGAGACATGCCTTGTCACAAAAGTTAACAAAGTGGCTTATAATGCCACCGCAGTCTTTTAACACATTAGCTCCTTATCAGCTCCTTTTCGAAAGCACTTCAAAGCAAGCAAGTTTGCTGCTTTTCAAAACTTAATGCCAAATAAACCGTGACCCTCAACTCCTATAGTAACTTATAACTGATTGAATCATCATAAAGGACTCATTCGGTTTTGTTTTTGCATACAGGATGAAGAATCTGAAGCTCCATTAAACTACATGAGGTACTCATGATCAGTATCGTTAAATAAAGATCCACTGCTTAATTTACTACTGCAGGGATTATTAGACACCTTAGTCGTATAGCAATATATACTATTAGTCCCTATTGAAGATTCACAACAAGTGATTCTGTGTCTTTCCCACTTGGTTTTTACCTTGAATCTTTTGATTCTTCACTTCCTCTTGTACTTTCCCATATAAGAAATATATATTTCATAAGTCTTGCTGTATGCTTTCTCTACACCTTGAATAGTTGCACTTTCTGAATGGTTCTACTAATTTCTGAAAAAATGCATATGGCTAAAAGTTGAATTATTGACTAATAAATTATTTATCTGTTTCAATATAAGAAAGTTAGACTTGAGAATAACTCGATCGTTATAAAAAGAATCACCACTCTTGTACCCTTATAATCTATAAGGATTAATCCCATCATATAGAATTAATACCTTGATGCATTATATATATAAATAAAAAAAAACTCTCTCTTTTACCCTTCCAATCTCAATTATTAACCCTACCATATAGAATATCTTGATCCTTATATAAAAACTGTCATCTCTCCTGTGCTCTTCCAATCTCTAGGTATCAATGCAACCAGGTCATAACACAACCTTGTCCTATCAAGCTCGACCCCATAAATATTGGCACAATCACCATTGGAAACTGAGGGTAACACGACAAGTCTTTGTCTCATGCCTCAATGTTAAGGAAGTTGCCATGTCCTCCTCCAAAGGAGTCGCATGTGCCCATTTTAGAGACACATTAGGAGAAGGCTACGAGATTACTGGCTACTTAAAATTTGGATCTTTCTAGTAATATATATGTTAAGGGACTCGTTAAAAACAATAATAAACTAGTGCAACAACTAGCATTAGTATACCCGTAGTGTTCATGAAAGGAAATACAACAATATGCTCAATACACGCCGCACAAACTGCTTTAAGTTATAATATTATTAAGAGGAGTAAGTTCATAGGTTGAATGTGCTCTAGATCTGTACTTCCCGTTTAGTGATGAAGGGAATGGCTGTGCCTCCGAGTATTAGAGATAACTTGACGTTTAATTAATTTTAAAGACTGTTCATTAATAGATTAATTAGAGTAGGGTCTTGCTATAATTGGATAAGAATGAGCACATCCAAGCTCAAGATCTGCAGCTTGTTAGGTTGGTTAACGGAGATAATCTGCTTCTCGTCCTGGCTGAGTTTCCATATACTATCAACAAGAACACAAGTGTAAGCCTGTTTAAATAGCTGCGTCAGCTGAACTTGGCCCTAAACTACAATACTAAAAAAGGTGTCTTTTTTGGTACGACGTGCCTTTTTCACTAAGCTAGAAAATGATTGATACTTGATCCTGGATTGAGATGGAATCATTTCAGTTTTCTAGTTCAAATCCTCCGCCTCAAACATCATCTAATCTGTATTAATATTTAAAAACCAAGCGTACAAATGCATTGTAGAAAGTAATTAAGAAGGCCATCGACAAAGACGTTATCTTTGTTTATTTCAACTCGTAACACTGACTAAGGTTCCTGCTTTTAACTAACCCATTTGAAAGGAATTGATAGTTCTTTCTCTTATTTGATTGCCAAACTGACGTATAGGCCTTCAAAAATCCTTTCATTGGAACTCCTCAAACCGTAGTAAAACGTTATTACAACTGAACATACTTATCCGAAGTAGTTAAACAGATTAAAATTGCTGATTTATTTTTAAGTAGATCTGGACAAAACTAGATACTATGATAAGAGGCAGTAATGCTACTGTTAGTTCGAAGCTACGCTTCGGAGGGTCAGAGAACTTTCAATTTCCTTAGTTTCATCATTCTTTGCAGCAATAACTTTGGACATTCCAAACATCTAAAAGCAAACCCATTGAGCCACCAATACACGTAAATTACACCATATATAAAAAAGAAAAGTAAAAGGCAAGGTTGAATTCACCTTCTGAATGGTCTTCTTAAAGCAAGTATTGTTCTCATCCACTGATGCATGGAGAATTCATCAATGTGATCCTTTATATCCTCAACAAAAGTTGCTTCCTCGTTCTTCTTCTTTCGGCATGAAATTACAGCATGTGGGAGCTGCTTCGTCGGCTCTTCTTTTTGTGTCTCCATCCTCAATATTTCCTAGCTTAACTAAAGTTTTGCATAACATTACCAAAAGAATATCACAGGATCATATATCAGGACAATAATCTGCACAAAAAGTGGGGAAATTGGGGTAAGTGTATAGTAAGCTACCAATCTACAACAATCCCACCTAAGCAGTTTCAGTTGATCAAGGCACACTTGTGCACAGGAATACACATGTTCGAATAGTCAATACCGCAACTAAAGTGTTGCACAAGCTAGCCAGGTAACCCAAAAACTGAATTCCAACTTCTTAAATAGCAAAATTAAGTCAAGTCTACTAATTGAGTGCTGCAATTCCAATGATATTTATTAGCAGTAGTAAGAACCCGGATAATTCAACTACGCAAACATGCAACATAAATGAACAATGATTACAAACACGCACATCCACTAACCAGCAAAAACCAGAGTTCGACTTGAACAATAGAATTCCAATACACGAACATCAAGTTAGATAAAATTACCGTCAAACAGAAAGACTCATTATGACAAATTATTCCATTGAATAACGTTAAGTTAACAACAGACCCCCAATTAATGACGTAATATCAGACAGAGCGAAAATATCTAAGCTTACTTCGATCCAACAGAAACAGAAGCGACAACCTAAAAACTGGGGACTATTTTGGTTGCAAGTTCATTGCCAAAGTCAGCAACTTGGCAACATCCACATTTTGATCTTGTATAGTCTAGCGTCCTCTTTCTTGGTGCCCAAGTTTCAGCGTTAGCACATAACGACGAACTATGGGTCCTCAGGATATGGGCTCTAAGCCTACTATATCATTGGCTAATTTTTTGGATTTTTTAAATAATTTTATTATTAATTTAATCGGTTAATTTTTATAAATTAGATTTAATTTTTTTTGATAAATTGACTTCTTCCTTAATTTTATTCAAATCTTAATATTATTTTTTATTTGATATTTTTGACAATACATTCAAACACAATTTTAATTGCTATTATTATTTTAATTTTTATGTTAAATTTAATTTTTAATTTAAATATGATTAGATATTAGTATTTAGTAAAGTATTTTATTTTTATTTTTTTATTTACTATATACTAATTTTATAATAATTTAATATCAATTAAATTTTTACATATGAATTTTAATTTTTTTGCCAATAATGCCATTGTTGAAGTGGCATCTCCAAAATACCACAGAATAAAAGTATAGTAACTACTGGACCATCACTGGGATCCACATCCTTCCCACCATCTAATCATGCAAAATCAAATCTTGACTAGTTAACTTGAGATAGATATGAAAAGTTAAGAGATGGACATGATAAAGAAGTTAATGATGATATGAAGATTTAGATTTTAGAGACTACTGGTACATGACCGGTGGCACATGTGTGAATTAGAGACATTAAATACACCTTCATTTTAAACTATGAGATCGGATTTCTTAATTTTGTGAAAGAGATTGAGGTCAACAAGCCCTGTAAACAACTGGCAGCCATTATTGTACTGTCCATGGGTTCTTGGCTTGGTCTTCTTTTAACTAGTGATCACTTCACGTGCTTTACAGATCTTCTCATTACACTCGAGTACCAACATCCTTTATCGGTAGAGATAATAATTTGTTAGTACTTACCACTCTGTTTGTACATATTTTTATTTTATTTTATTAAAAAGTTTAATTCTGGTGGAAAACGTTTGGTTTGGTTCGTGTTGTATGATTGAAGATCTAATAATGAAAACAAAAAAGTTGTGTGTGGTGTTTTAGTACAAGAACGTGCTTTTGTGTAGGCAGAAAAGTTCATCTTAAGACTAAAAGCATAAAGCGATACACTCGAAGAGAAAGATAAAGAGAAATTGTATTGTAGGTCCATCGAAGACCTTTACAGAAGGTCGTCCCACTTATACACACGATCCATAAGGGTGGGTGAGGAATAGGGGTGCCAAATCAGTATGAATGTAATTCGCTAATCTAAAATTAATAAATTTAAGTTAAGTTAATTAGATATCAAATCAGAATTGAGCTTTATTTATAAAAAAATTTAAATTTGAAACTAACTTCAAACAATTTGACTTGAAATACTAAAAATCTAATTATATTAAAATTAATATTTTTTAAACGAAATTATATTTTTAATAATAAAATACATTTAAGATAAGAGGTCCAAAATTCAATTAGCTAAAGTTAAGTCCAAAAGTTCAATCTTTTGAAAATTTTGTGATTGAGACAAATTACAAAAACAACTAATGAGTAGACCCTAATTAGATTTTAAAACATGTAATGCTTTTCTAAAAGAGTTGAGTTTTTAGACTTAATCTAGCTTAGAAAGGCTTTAGATTATTTAATATTCTTTAAAAGAGTTGGACTTTTAGGTCTAACTTGACCTAAATAGGCTCGACTTGACCTAATTAAAGCCTAATTAGGCCTAAGCTTAGTCCAAATTGCTTAGGCTTAATTGAAAATTTCACTGTGTTATCGCTAAAATTGAGGATTAGCTGTAATACTGGCTAAGGTTGATAACTCTGATTCCCAAATCAGTCGATAGAGTTAGGAGAGAGATTATGTCTCCTAACCTGTGGGTTCCTAAACTACTCCAAAGAACGTCTGGTGTGGATGACGATTGAAAGCTCAAGTAAACTACGAAAACTAAAAGCTACAGAAATTGAAGAAATATAAGCTTGATTGTATGAATGTTGAGAGTGCCCTCCCGTTGTATTTACACTTGGTATTTATAGGCTACATTTTGTTTTACAC
>JANIMX020000561.1:604264-614449 GCA_024582655.2 Erythroxylum kunthianum
CGATGAGATCGGGATATGTCCCGTTGAGATCGCGACATCAATATTACTGAAAAAGGTCTCCGGTGTTTTTTCACACTCTAGACCTGGTTGTACAGACCCCGGTGTGTCCGGACCACATCAATATATATATGCTAGCTGTTAATGGGTTGTTATACAGTAACCATTTATTTTCCATTAAATGGCTAAAAGAAAAAAAGCATATAAAAGGGATGAAGATTTCGGTGTACTAGGAAGACACTGGAGAATTGATTTTTGTAACCAATTAATTGTTTTGAAAACCAATTTAAGGAGGCTCTCGGCAGAAGTGAAGAAGATGAGAAGTATTTGATTTTAGAAATCAATTAAGTGCGTCTCTGTCTTAGCTTCTCTTCACGTAGCCTCCACCAAGCTCCAAGAGAAGCATCATCGTTTTATGGTTTATAGAAAACCAAAAACAAAATAAGCTTAAACGTTAAGCCATTCATCTTCTCCAGTCTCGTCACCGTCATCCTTCATCTATCGGCAACGTTGGAGAGAAGAATCAAGAACAAATTTGTTTGTTCTTTCCAACTTCTTCTCTCATACGTGATTAGCTTTACAAGACCATTAGAGTGGGCTAGCAACTCTCCCTTTTGGTTAGACCATTCCCGGGTCGGAAAAGTTTCGATCCGGTTATGTTTCCCGATCTTTGCGTGGAAACCATTGGAGACGGTCTATATTGATGATTGTGGTTTGCGACAATCCGACGAGCTGAAGATCGAAGAACGAAAGAGACAGCCTCAAGGTATTTACTTTTATGTAAATGTAATTTATATAAAATATCATGATTCCATAATTTACATGATCACATAATTGTTATTGTTGATTGGATGTGAATTGGGAATTACCCCGTAGTTGTGTTGTCATTGTATGTTTCAACTTGTAACGGTACAGGATCCTGGCATCGGGAAGGTACCAGAATAAAAAAAATTATTTTTCGCACCGGCCGACATACTATGTCGGCCTCGAGATTTTCCTACAGACAGGCATAAGCCTGTTGGTTGCAAATGGGTCTTTAAGACTAAACGAGGGGCTACTGGTGAAATTGAAAGGTATAAAGCCATACTTGTAGCTAAAGGCTACAACCAAAAAGAGAGTGTTGATTTCACAGAAACCTTCTCTCCGATCTCGACTAAATATGCTTTCAGAGTTGTCATGGCTCTTGTTGCAAAATTAGACTTTGAACTTCACCAGATGGATGTCAAAATTGCATTTATGAATGGAGACTTGTATGCAGAAGTCTACATGACTCAGCCAGAAGGTTTTGTTGAACCTGATAAAAAGACCTAGTGTGCAAGTTATGAAGATTTATCTATGGACTGAAACAAGCCTTTAGGCAGTGGTAATCACCTCACTTGGATTTATTGAGAGTGCTTCAGACCAATGCATCTATCAGAAGTTTAATGGGCGCAATTTTGTCATACTTGTGCTCTATGTTGATGAAATCCTGTTAGCCGGTAATTCAATAAATTTTCTAAATGAGACAAAACACATGTTATCGTGCCATTTTGATATGAAAGATCTTGGTAGGCCTCTTTTATTCTTGAGATACAAATCTATCGTCATAGGCCTCGTGACATTCTTGGTTTGTCTCAGGCAACCTATATTAAGAGAATCCTTAAGAAGTTTAAAATGGACTCTTGCGCTTCTTATGTTGCACCTGTACAAAAGTGTGAAAGGTTGACTAAATCACAGTGCCCTCAGAATAACATTGAGAGGGCTGAAATGGATAAAGTTCCATATGTTTTTGTTGTTGGCAGCCTTATGTATGCTCAGGTATGTACTCGTCCGGACATAGCATTTGCTATCAGTGTGCTTGGTAGATATTTGAGCAATCCTAGCAAGGATCATTGGAGGGCTGCAAAGAAAGTGATAAGGTACCTTCAAGGTACAAAATATCATATGTTAACTTTTAGAAAGTCTGATCATTTTGAAATTGTGGGATATACGGATTCATACTATGCATCCTGCCTAAATGATCTCATTTCAACTTCTGGATACATTTTCATGATGTCTAAATGAGCTATTTCGTGAAAGAGTGTCAAACAGACACTCACAGCTATCCCAACAATGGAAGCAGAGTACATAGCTTGTTTTGAAGCCACCTATCAGGTTATATGGTTGAGAAAACTGATATCTGACATGCATTTAATTGATTCTATATCACGACCTCTAACCATTTATTGCGATAATTTGTCTGCTATATGCTTCTCTCAAAATCACAAGAACTCTAGTTGTACCAAACATTTTGATGTTAAACTACTATTCGTCAAAGAGAAGATTGTTGAATCTCAGACTCGTTTGGTTCACATTTCTAGTGAACAAATGATAGCGGATCTGTTGACCAAAAGCTTACCCGTGGGAGTATTTTAGAAGCATGTAATTCACATGGGTCTTGTTAAATTTTAATGTAGCCTTGGTTTAGTGGGAGTTTGAGTTTTGTTTTGATATTAAGACTATCTATATAATTTTGTTCGGTTCGGATATTGAAATATTGTTCTAATGTTTATGTCATTTGTTTCCCTATCGGATTCAATGATCCTGTGTTCTTTCTTTTTTGAACTATGGTTGAAAGACCAATTTCGTATTCTGTTCCATTCCGATTTGAGATTTTGTATATTTAATATCACTTGTTTCCCTATCGGATTCAGTGATTATGATTTATCTCATTTATGAATCTTAGAAATGGTTTAGCATATACTGATTGCTTAAATCTTGTTGTTCTGTTATTTGTTTGAATAATTGATTAATGTTATCCAATTGGGAGATTGTTAGATTAAATTTTATTTAATCATAATTATAGATTAACATTAATTAATTATTAGGACATTAACACATTTAATATTGAGTGATTAGTGCTAAATTCAGAACAAATTGGGCCCGGGTTAATTGTGTGTAATTTTATGATAGGCTGGATTGATACATAAACTCATTGGGTAGAGGCCCTAACCTGCAGCCCCTTAGTAGTCAGTTAGTTTCTTATCACAACACTGACTTGAGAGAAAAAGATATAAGAAGACAGATAATTCACTACGAATTTTAATCTCTCTCTTTGCTCTCTAAACTCTCTGAATTCTGTGTATTCTAAGGAGCAAATCAGGTTAAATTTCTCTTCCCACAACTATCTACAATTTTGCATTACATATATTGTTGAATCATCATCATATACACAATTTTCTCCCAATTTATTTTATGAATACTGTTAACAGCTTATCCTACTAAAATATTTGAGGCTCAGTGCTTCTCATCCTTTTACACTTGCCTAGTACTAACAATGACTGTGACTTAAAAATCATCGGAGACAACGGAAAAAGTTTAAGAAGATGGTGACACGAATTATTTATATTTAGTTGCAAATTTCCATGTGCAGGACTCAAGCCTTTGGCCTCAGATGAAAGTAGACTAACGTAGGCATTTTGAATAAACTGAGAACAAACTGCCAAGAAAGAAAGTAGGATTAGGTGTTTTCTGGAATCGCACGGTTTCAGGTCCTTGGAATTGGAGCTCGTACTTTTGTTGGTTGAGAAACAACATTCCAAAAGCTTATAGCTGGCTACCTGAGACGCTGGCATGACTTGGTGTACAATAGCTCCTCACATTGTTTTGTTGCTATATGCAAGAATATACCTGCAGGGCTAACTAGTTGTTCTGTTTTATCTGATGCACTTAGGATAAGAGTAAAATATATTGAATATTTTCATACATATATTAGGTTGATCCATTGGAAAAGTTACAATAGTGGCAGGAAGTTTTGGTTGTTAGCTCATGGCTCTCTGTTGTGCAATTATCATTTGGTAATGCTAAGTTATTACTCATATTGTTCTCTTCCTTTCCTATCCTTGTAAATTTTACTTTTCACACACTGGAAACATACCAACTTTGATGGCTCAGCTTGGAGGCAGAGACACTAAACCTGTCCACGAAAACAAAAATAGTGGAAGCTATTCAAGAGATAAAAAGTAATGAAGCAGTAACCACTCGAACTATATGATCTTTTCTTCTGCAAAAAAACGATGAATACGTGAATATACCTTAAGCATATTTGAGTGATCAGTCACCATAGTATAAAAACTAATTAAGAGGAAGATCCACTGGTTCGTGCAAGAGTTCAAAAAGAAATTTCATAAATAAATGCATATTATTTTTCATTTTCCCATGGTTTATATCGATCATAAGGATTAACTCCACATTGTTTTGATTTATTACAAAAAGTTTAGATAGCCCTTAATTCGAAACCAAGCAAAAATCACTTGGAACTGGTCCGGTCACTATATCGATACTGTGTTTAGAAATGAAGGGCATTCCTAGTAACAAGTCCTTGGGAAACGTTTCAACAAGAAATGGGACATCTGGGCTGTTGTTTGTACCAGGTACAGTCCAAAAGGTACTTATCTTATGCTTGTCAAGTCAGTCTAGACCAGCATTAGCTTGGATAGTCATTGATGGCCATATTGATTAGTTCCAAAGTAGTTAGGGTAGTTGCAGCTAGCAAAATGTATTTCTTGTAGCTAAGCTCAACACAAATTCTATATTCCTCCTCCAATAGAGTTGGGGTTTTATCTTTCTCTTATGCTCAAAATCTTTCTAGAATGTATGCACAAGTAAAGATACAATGATTTTTACCAAAATATTATGATAAC
This sequence comes from Erythroxylum kunthianum, assembly GCA_024582655.2. Classification (NCBI taxonomy): domain Eukaryota; kingdom Viridiplantae; phylum Streptophyta; class Magnoliopsida; order Malpighiales; family Erythroxylaceae; genus Erythroxylum; species Erythroxylum kunthianum. Next base: position 608,923 of record JANIMX020000561.1, read on the forward strand.
CCATCTTTGTAATTCATATTTTATATTAAAAAAATGAAATAGGAGTTCTATAATGTTGGTTTGGACAGCATATAAATTAAGGAGACAACGGTAATTTCCAAACCAGAGAAGAGGAGGATATCTAATCTAGTTTTCCATGGCAGTACTGGCAGTGTAGGGGTGGTCCTTGACAAAAAGCTACACTCAAGAGCTACGTACATATCTGCTTTTGCTCCTTCCTAACATTGATGAGAAGTCCTTACCTTGGCTCATTACTCTTTTTCCAAGAATGAAGCCCCAGAAAAACATTAACGTCTGTCTCTACAGATGAACCGGGCCTAATTTTCTTTAGGATTGTGACTTCTCAAGAGTCTTTAAAGTCCACGAACAACCTGGTCCATTCAATCCGACGTCTTGACAATAATGAAGCAATTGCAAAGAGAGAGAGAGAGAGAGAGTGTCCTTTCGGCCACGGGTCTGTACTAACTTGATGATAAGCTGATAGGTACCTTCAACCAACCAAAAGGAATCGCATACGAGTGTTCACCATTGTCCTGTTATTTTATGACAAGAAAAAAGCTAAAGAAGGAAAAGTTGGTACACTTTTAGTTGATAATAGATCTGTGGCTTGAGCTTGAGTTAGCTCCATGGGATAATGACAAATAAAATGTTCATATGATTATGAAAGAGATTCAATACTTCATTTTAAGTAAATGTTTGTTTTCTGAATATCATACCTCCCTTACCAGGATAGATCTAATTTCAAAGTAAAACTTCAAGCTAAACTAGGTTATGAGAAAGGTGTTGACTGCCAAGAAGTTGTAAGCTACATACCAATTAATTGTTGACTTATCTTGTTATTAGTTGGAATAAAGGATGTGTGAAAAGCTGAGACTACTCGGAGCTTAGAAACCCGGGTTAGGTTTCATTCTACCCATGCTCTTGTATGTTGAACTAAAGCCTGAGTCGAGCATCAATGGGCCTAACAGTAGCTTTAAGGCTGCTTAAGATTGGTTTACGAACGATATATCCTTTCTCATTGCTTTTGTTTTGATAGAATGTGATTCTGCCAACAAACTGTATAGCAAAACAAACTCGAAAATATTGAATGAAGCCCATCACATTAATGTCTGAGAGTTTACAAATTGTAAACCAATTACATACGCTCTAATTGGGTGGCATCCATATCTGTCCTTTAAAAGCTAGTATAGATATTGATCCCTTTAAAAGTACCATCTCTCCATCTTTATTCTTTTTGGTTGTCACTGGAGATCGTTATGGTGATCAAATACCACTTCTAAAGTGTACTTCCACTCTCTGCTCTGCACCACACGAGTGCTTAAAAAGAAAAATAGCAAAAACACTACACCACAATCTCAATCAAAAACTTATCGTTATACTTTAATTGTAAGGTTTCCTACCAGTTAATGTATTTAGGACTCTTAACTCCCACCACTTGCCCAAATGTCTTAAGGTTAGTCCTCCTTATATTTATTTTATTTGCACAGAATGATTGAAAAGCTTATCATCATATTTAAATATATAGTTATTACTCCATTACAGCTGGATCTCTCAAGCTCATATTGACTTTTGCATACACCCTATCAAATAGTAGCAAGCACCATCATAATCCTGAAGGACTCATTCCCCACCATCTTGACAGTTGTAGGAACCCACAATTTTAATTCTCTTAAGCTACTCCGAAACCACTTTTTTTCCAGGTAATGAACACACACTTTCTTCTGTGCCTCTTCAAATGTCTAGTGTACGCGTCAATATATGCTACCGTCAACTCTATTATTATTGAAGTCGAACAAAGTCATGAACGACTCTTAACAAACTTCAAAAGCTGTCACTAATACAGAAAAATGGAGATCTCTCAAGAAAACTCTCGTTGAAATAATCATCGAGTATATGAGATTCTTGGGGACCTCTAGGGAAATTGATCATGGTCGTCATAATGGCTCCATATTAACTAATCCACGTAAACGTTGTGCCAGTACTTGCATGATTGGCTACGTACACCCGATCAAATGATCTAGGCCTCCCTCACACCTATATGTCGATCGATATAACACTCAATTACAGATTGTTGAATGTAAAGAACAAATGGGGTGCTTTTAAACACTTTCGATAAGTTAAATACATGTATTTTTCTTATCAAATCTAGTAAAAGACCTGAAACATTTATAGAGTTGCGAGCATATCTAGATTGATAAGAATGTACATGCAACGTCAAGATTGATGATATACTAGTGCATATTGGTTTTCATGTTAAAGGTCGATGCTAACTAGATTGTCGATTATTACTATATTTGTTATGTTAAACAATATACTACCAAAAGAGATGAGAGGGGGTTGGATAGAGTCGGAGAAAAAGAATGTTGAGTTGGTGAAATAATCATAAACAACAGTCTGAAAATATAATAAAGTTATCATCATAATGTTGGGATAAAAATTAAAAGAATTATCTTCTTTTATCTCAAGTCACAACTCCAAAAAAACAAGAATAAAAGAGATTAGGTGTTCTTCCAATTAACGGGAGCACGTCCATATGGTCCTTTGATTATGGCAAAGATCTTTCAAGGTTGTGCTTAGTCCTTGTGGTCTCCTCACCCTTAGTCACTTATCCTTCTCACTTTAAAAAATTCCTTAACATGTTCTAATACCTACACTAGAAAGATGTATCTTTTACCATTAAATAATGCTTTATGTAGTTGTTAATTAATGTCTCTGGTGATCATGTCTCTTCCCTTACTTGCCGATTTCAGTGTTACAACACGACTCTTTGTTAGTATTAAGAAAACGGGGTTATCTCTTGTTTTCCACACTTAGGAGCAAATGTAAGTTGGTCGAAGCATCTAATTGTTTAGGACAAAAACCCTTTTCAACTATAGTTGCAACTTGACATGGAAATCGCTATATAATATTCTTTATTCTCATATCTCTTCCCTTTACAAAAGATGAAATTAATGATCTGAAGAAGATCAAGTGGCAAAACATAAAATGGCATTATCTAGACAAACTGAAATGAAACCAATTGACACAGGTTAATGGAGATTAGTTTGTTTGGATGCATTGCAACAATATTCTCATGCTGAATGAATCTCTGATCAGCTAAGGTTCATCTTGTCAAACTTGCCCATACAAGACATGTTATCCAGCAATATCAGAGTTCAAGAAAGCTGTGACAGTATATGTCTTTTTTATGAACTTTATTTTCTTTCCTGTAGCTATCTAGTCCACATTATTCTCCCTTACAGAACCACTAATTACTAGAGAAAAAGCTACAAGATGCTGTTGCTCTTTTCGAATTTTTATGAGATAATATATCTTGACCCAATCCTACACACAAGGGGTAATTGTGGGAAGTTGGATTAGGCCATGAATCATGGGATTAAACAGATTTGGGAGATGGGGGACTTGGTCTTTACTTGTGTCTTTTGAATCCCTGCAACTGCCATTTATATTGTTTTTTGATCCATTTGGATAGATACATTCCCTCCAAATTATTTCTTCTGCTTATCCTCAAACTGTTCATGAATTTCTCTTTTGGTTTTTACCTATCCTTTTCTTGTTGCTAGGCTGGGACTGGGACAGTCTTCAAAGAAGAAAGATAGAATATTTGAGCTTTATGACTAAGCAAACTTAATATTGCACATTGTGGTTATCAGTTGGGAATTACAAACTCCAAATTTGGCAGAAAAAGAGGCTGATTCATGAACAGAGTTACAAAACGTCTATGCCACCCAAAAAGAAAAGGGTCTACATTTTTGACAAAGTTTCACTCAACACCTTGGTTTTCTTTTGGTAAAAGCAGTCATTCATTTTAACAACTAACATGGATGCTTGGCCTACATGTTGACAGTTGACACAAGGCAATCAAGTGTGTAGATGACCATTTAGAATTTTGTTCCTTTTTTGTTGGTCAACAAGAGTGTGCCATTCTATTCTATCCACGTTTACTTGTGTGGGATAGGTAATCAATTAATTAACGGGTAAACACTGAGTTAGTGTAAATTTTTAAATTTAAAAAAAAAGGAAAATATATTTTCTATATACATTTAATTCTTATTTTAAGTAGCTACAACTGCAAGCCTGCAACTTAAGGTCTATAAACAGTATTTTTAAAGTTGCGGCTATTTTTGGACGCACGTTCGATTCCAAAGGCTAATTAATCACCGTTGGAATGGTGCCCACAGACTAAAGTGGGATCTGAATCTTAGAAATTTTCATAATCAAAGGGTCTGATAAGTAGCTATCATGTCTCACCATCATTGTTCATCATAGTCTGCCATCTTAAAAGAGATGCTACACTCTATCCCCTTGGCCCAAGTGTACGAACCGGCTTGGATCCATTTGGGCCCCATTCAAATTTGGGCGAATTTCAGCGAATATTTGGAGGGATTTTAAAAATATATATATATATATAAACATTGAGGTCTTTAGTTTGAATTCTATAAAATATTAGAAGATGCTCAAGTCTTATAATTTCTTAAGAAATCACTTAAATTAAATATATTGTTTGATTTTGTGTTTATAATTAGTAATTTATATATAATAATTTTATTTAAAAAAGTAGTTCATATTATTTTTTTATTAATAGGAAATCTGTTCAAATTAAATTAACTAGAATCAACTAATTTATTATTTGTAACAAAATCACATTTTATATTTGGGACACGTGGTGCTTCTGTTATAGTACAGAATAACCTTGACATGTTGTGAAAGTTGAAACATGAAGGCATAATTTTTTTTTTCTTTTCTTTTTCTCCTTTCGCAGAACCAATTTCTCTTGAAGATGGTCAGGTCTCTCTCTTTCCTGTTTTTTTTGTTGTTGTTGTTTTTCTCATAATGTGCTTATAATCATTTGAGTTTGACTCCACAGAAATAATGGAAAGAAGAAATGAAGGTTCTAGCGACGCTCTTTTCTTCCTTCCTTTTCCTTTGTATAATTGATAAAATTCTGATCAGAATGCCATAGAAAAGGAAACACTCATCTTGTAAAGCCAAAGTAACCTGGACATGACAGTTACATTTTTTTAAGCTTTAACAAGCTGGTGTTTATACCCCTTCTGTTATTTTAACCTCTTCCACCACTAATTTAAGCTAATGTTTAGTTGAACTTGAATTGATACTCTCAAATTTGAAAGGGGCGCAGGGGTTCTGTGTTGTATTCAATTATTCAGTTAGTCCATTGATAAGAGACTTTCTGTGTTGTATGCAATTGCCGTGGTGGCAATGTAACATCTTGACACCTAGAATTGCCCAAATCCTAAGCTGAAACGTGTCTCGGTGCAATAAGCCTCTTGATAAAGCATAAGGCGTATACGTACTTTGCCAGCCTCCCTGTGACGTTTCTAGATGAAGATTTGAGACATCACTTATTTGCAACCAAATGACTCCTATATTTAGTCACTATTTCACTTTACTTAGAAGGAAGAGTACTGTTCCTAATGTCCTTGTTGGTAGTAGAATGCATCTCCAAACAAAGTTTCGAGTTTATTTCACTTTTATAAAGTAGAAAGTCTGATGTAAACTTGTTAGT
>JANIMX020000562.1:222130-233691 GCA_024582655.2 Erythroxylum kunthianum
ACCTTGAAGATTGCCTCGCCTAACTGGTAAGATTATTTAAAATTCAAGTTGTTTGTTATTTCTCCTTTTCTTTTTGTTTGTCAATTTGCTTCTGTATATATGTGTGGCAATTGAATTATTTGCAGGTTTGCTACTATTTCTTTGGCAGCATATCTGGTGTCCTCAGTAGGTGTAGGTCTACCTATTAATTTCCTCTTTTCTGAAACCCACGAGTCACCTTCCATAGATGATATAGAAGTGCAGAATGTTATCAATTGCATATCGCCTTGCCCATTCAGTCGATCAGTAATCAATAGGGGATTGCTTCATTCACACTTTCTTGTGAAAAATGGAATGCTGAGGCTTCTTTTGGAGATGCTTAATTTGTTTGCGTCCTTCTTGAGGGCAGTAGACCTTTCTTGCTCCAGGGAACAAAGGACAGAAAAATGGACATATCTTAAGCAGGAAATCCAGAATGAAATTCGGACTCGATTACCTGATCCACAAGTTTTATTGAATCTACTTTCTTCATTAAGTAGCCATAACAGAACCTATCATCCATGCCTGAAAAGAATGGCTGATAAAGAGAATTTTAATGACTACCATAGCAACAAGTCAAAAAGATTGAAATCAAGCTTTATAAATAGTAGCACAGACATTGTTGTAGGTGGGATGTGCTCAGAATTAGACAGTGGTTGTCCTGGGGACACTGAAAAAGTTGTGGACACAAATATGCCTGATGAGATGGACGAGGAAAAGGATTTTGCAAATTACATGTCAGATATCTGGGATTCTGACTTAACTTCCGTGCCTATTTCTACTCTAAAGGATGCAGAGATGTTCTTCCATTCAAAGCTGCTTGATGCTCTTAAGATCTATCTTGTAAGTTTTAGTTTATTCTATTATAGTCAGGATGATGGATGTGATTGCAGGATTACTTTTCAGAAGAAATAGTTGGATATCAGCGTACTACTAAGTGTTGATACTTCATGTTATTATTTTATTTGAATTGGGAATCAGTTAGAGAAACAGTTCCTCATGCTTGACTCTTATGTAGCTTTGGTTACTTATTCTGCAGGTGACAATGCCTTTTGTCTTGGAGGGATCATTTGATTTTTTCATAAATCTTCTCAACAATCCTCTAGCATTTCCACTTCATCTGCAGGATTCTCTACTATCCCTTCTTGTTGAGTACATTAAATGGTCTCCAAGCAGTGGTCAAGCCGTTAGAATCCCACCGCTGATGTACAAGCATCTGCAGCCATTTATTAACTTGTTAATTTTTTCTTCAATAGATGACATAAAAGTGAAAGCTTATGATCTAGCACGAGCAGCTATGTTGAGTACTGGTGCCTTTGACAGAAATTTCCATGAAATTGGTGCCTGGCTGCTATATTTACCTGGCTATGATGTGGTTAAGTCATCGTTGGAGGCTCAGGAAACAGAAGTTCTGTTGAACTTTTCACCAGTTGCTATCTCATTTTTATGTGATGCAGTTTCTACAGTTGGGAACAACTTATTCAAATATTGGAATATTCTTAGGAATCATGTGTACAATTTGGAGGACTTTAAAGGTATGTGGTAGGCATGTGCAGTTTGATATTCCGAATTGAATTTGAACTGCTGATGTCCAATTATTTAGTTGTGCTATTCTTGCCCCTATCTGCATTTTAATCTTAGGTACATTGTTTATCAATCCCCTAAGCTTTTCATTGATTATTAGATATATTAACGGCTTTTGCATTCATATAAGGCGAATGTCAATCTTGTGTGGGGTCAGAGGATGATTTTCCCATTTGCATACTGTTTATTGCATCATTGTCTTTTTCCTTGCAGATGTATCGCCTGAGTTCAGTCCTCTCATTATATGTGTCTTACAGAAGTGTTTAAGGTTACTCAAGTCTGAATCTGGAACCTTTACCTTACCTGAAAAGTCGATGATATCACTTTATGTTAGTAATATCTTGATGTACTTGTTGCAAATCCAGGTACATATATGTACTTTTATTTTCAAAAAATAACTGACTGTACATGATATATCTAAAAACTATTTTTGTATATACAGAAAGATGCAGGTCTACTAGCTGCTTTAGTTAGATTGATTTTGTTTGAGGAGCTTAAGCAGCAATTTTCCCGAGTTAATGGCTCAATTGGTCTATTGTGTGAGTGGAAACCATTGCAGAATTTATTGCTCTTCGCTGAGAGAATATTGGATCAAAAAACTTGGAGCTTTGTTCTTGTGGAACAACAAGCTACGACTGTTGGTAGTTCTTTTAAGCTGATGCTTGGTGAAGTAAAAAGAAACATAGAGTGTGATTATGATGGTGAAAGGACCGGCATAACAAAAGCTTTTTGTTCAGCCTTGATATGTGCCACATCTGACGAGGTGTTAGAAAATTTTCCTTTAGTTATGGAAATTTATCTACAACTTCGAGTTCCTATATCCTTATCATCAATAGTTTTTTATGACCAAAATGTTCTTGCTGGTGTTTTGAGGTTATGGCCTAAAGTTTTCTTCTCCGGCCTAGAAATGGCTGTTTCTATGTACAATCCTCAAGGGAAAAAAGTTGATCTTTTAGCTAAAGATGTAGACCCTAATACCCAGTTTGAAGTAGGTGAATCTGCAGCTGCTGCTGCATTTGGTGTCTTTCTGAGGCAGGTTCCTTTTCATGTACTGTTTCCTGCAATTATATGCACATATATTCCTACTTCATCAGACTGCTCAAAAATAAGAGACTTGCTTGTGGCTAAAATATCTGAGTGCAAAAGTGATATTCTCATTGCTTATCTGCACCTGATTCTATTTTGGTTTCATCAGATACGATCGAATTATGAATCTAAGCAATTGGCTGAACTTAGTCAGCTTGCTGAAATTTGCTATATTTTTGTGAAGGGTCTGCTTGCTCAGCTATTAGCTGCAAATCCAGATTCTGAACCTCCCATGAGTACCAACTTTCATCCTTCTGGAGAAAGTATTATGCAAGTGGTTGAAACTATTTTTTGTCACCCCACAGTGACAGCTTCTTTGGCGTTTCCTTTGAGCTGCGATAAGATTTTCAAACAGGAAAATTTTTGGGACAGTTGGAAGAAAATTATTGGTGTTGCAAGACAGAGAGTTCACAGGATTGATTATCTTCTCTTGAATATGTTGAAAGTATCTTTTGACCACTTGCTATCTTCATCTAATGAGAAACTTTCGATACTTGAGGTGAAAAATAATGCCAACAAGCAGCTTGTAACAGTCATCAACTCCTTTACTAAAAAGTTGATTCTGATATTAAAGGAGAAGATTAGCCTATGCTTTAGGACTGAAGACTTATCATCCCTTCTACCATCATTTAATGCTTTGCATACATTGATTCAATTCATATCTCCATTTGACCTTCTTGAACTAGTGCATTGGATTTTTGGTAAAGTTGACTTGAATGAGTTAACAGATCGGGAATCTTGTTGGCTACCACTTCTCTCTGTTGGATTTTGCATTGCTGGTGATGCTTTCAAGAATTTGTGTACCTTTTTGCAGCATTCTGTAACAAAGAAAGTGCCATTTTATTGGACAATGGAAGAACAGTCTTTCAATTTTGATCTTATAGAGGAGATTTATCTTTTTGCGTGCAAGTTAGCTGCCAAATTTGAGCTGGATTCTGCTTATAGTTGTTTGCTAGACGCCATTAATGCTGTTTATATACTGAAAGTTATGCAACAAGGGATGTTTCATCCTTTAAGCTTGGTGTTGTCACGAGTTATTATGGGCACACCTTTGGAGATTCTTTCTTACTGCATGTCCAGGACTAGCATGACAAAAGCTAAATTATTGTTTCTTCTTGTTGAATCAAGTCCCCTGCATTTGTCAGTCTTTGGGAAGATTTATCTAAACTGTTTAAACAAAGATTCTCATCTTAAGAGCAAGGTGGTCAAAGAGCATTGTGCTGTAATTCTATCAGATGAGGACTCTATGATACTTCTGCCTCCTGCTTTGTCATACATGAATTCTATTTTCACATCATGGGAAAAGCAACAATACGTGCATTTTGAAGCTATACCTTCATTTTATTCAAAACTGATCTTAAGTAGTTTCCATCACTGGGAGAGTTTTGGCTCTAAATTTGTACTTCAGGAAGTTGCTAGCAGGTTTTTTCCATCTTCTGTTGAAGAGCTTACTTATCTTGTGAATAATAGTCTTCTTGGAAAGGCAATTCGTATGTTACAGTATCATTTTGCCTTTAATGGACACCAAAAAGTGAAGCAGCGATTGAAGCTTTTTAATTCCATTTTTGAGTGTTTTCTTGTACAAGATAATCTTCTAGATTGTGACAGTGAGATGGAAAATTATTCAGTTAACCAGTCAATGGAACTCATTATCAGAGTTATTGCCAAAATATCTTTTTGTCGGCTATTTTTGTTTCCAGAGACTGACCAGGTTCTTTTTGTTCCAAAAGAAACAGATGGGAAACTGGAGGTTTCTTTTGAAGAACTTTCTGATAAGGAGAGTCAATGTAGATTGCACCTTATAAATGTTTTAGTTGGCACTTGGCAATATGTGGTTAAGAAATTCTTTTATATCTCGGAAGATTGTAGATCTGAAAAGAACTGCAGTTGTTTGCGACTTTACAGATACCTTGAATTATTCATTTTGAGAACCATTCTTGAATTAGTCACAAAGATTCGTGATGGGTTAACTGAATCCCACTCCATTTCCTTTCTTGAACAATTGATAAGATCATCCCTTCTTTACAGGTTTGATGATCCGGAAACATTGAAAATTCTTCGGACTATTGTGGCTTCATTTTCAGATGGAAATTTTCCATTTTCTCTATATCTTCATTTGTTAATTGCCCACTCTCAGTTTGCCTCTACCATTCGTACAATTGCCAAACCATTTACTTCTCAGACTGGTGCTTTTGTCAAACCTATGTCCAGCATTCTTAGATCATTGGCCATCTGTCGTCCTGGGAACAATCTGCAAATGTGTGAGTTGGACTTGAAACAGCTGGAAATTGTTAAGTTACTTAGATTACTCCTTCACCTAACCTTCAACCAAAGTGGTTCTAGTTCTGGAAGAGATATTGACATAAATCTCAAAGAGTTGTATTTGTTGCTTTTATCTTCTTATGGTGGAACACTTACTGAAATTGACTTGGAGCTATACCATGTTATGCTTGAGATTGAATCTAAGGATACGTCAATCAATGAAGTTCTTGCTGACATGGATTACCTTTGGGGAACTGCTGCTTGGAAAATAAGGCAAGAACGGGCTTTGGATCGAGATGCATCTGATATCATGACTGATACAGAAGCGGTTGAAGAACGACGAAGAGTTCAGTTTAGAGATAACTTCCCTATTGATCCAAAAGTGTGTGTGAGAACAGTGCTAAATTTTCCTTATGATAGAACTGTGAACGGAGAACTTTCATTCTTGAATGGGTTTCAGCAACATGAACTTGGAGAATGTTGTGAGGTATGGTCTTAATTGCCCTTTCATGTTGATCTGTATTTTTCATTTGCCATAGTCATGATACTCTTGTGGCTCCAATAGTCATGATGTACTTAATTGTTTTGTTATGCAGAGACACGGACATCTATATGATCCTGTTTTCATCTTGCGCTTTGCAATTCATACTTTACCAAATAACTATGTTGAAGCTGTGGAGTATGCTGCTTTGGGTGTTCTTGCACTTGCATTCATCAGCATATCTTCACTTGATGTTGGGATGAGAAAATTGGGATATGAATTTCTTAGTAGATATAAGGATGCAATAGAGGTAAAAGTGTCAAATATCATAGCCTTTTATATTGACTGCAAGTCATTAAATAAGTCCTAAAGTTTAATAAATGTCATCAAATAAACAACAATAAATTTGAAGGTGTTATTTCTCAGCAGTTGTTAACTCAATTTATATGTATTTCACTAACAAGATGACCTGGTCATTTGTTCTTGTTCAGCGGAATTTGTAGTAGTTCTTGATTAGTCTGGAAGTTTATGATTTTGGTTTGATGAAACATGTTACTCTTGCTAATGGTAACATATGCATTTCTTTTAACATTTAATTATTGTTTTCTGTTATTTAATATGTTTAATGCAGACGGGCCCAAAGAAAAAGGATATAATGCGACTTAGCCTTCTGTTAACATATGTGCAAAATGGAATAGAAGAGCCATGGCAAAGAATTCCTTCCATTATGACTATTTTTGCTGCCGAGTCATCTTTCATACTATTGGATCCTTCACATGATCATTACTCAACCTTAAATAGACATTTGTTGCATTCTTATAGGATGAGCTTAAAGGTAAATCACATAAATCTTTGTTTTATATTCCTTAGTTGTATTCTCTTCTTTGATAGTGGTTCTGAATTTGCATTCCATGTATTGCTTTTGTAATGAACAACTCTTACTTTTTCTTCATTTGGTGTTGCAGGGCATACCCTTGTTTCAAGCTATCCTTAAAAGCAACTCCATTAACTTTAAAACAGAGACATTATGGATGTTACGCCTAGCATGTGCAGGCTTAAATCTAGATGACGATGCTCGGATATATATCAGAAACTCTGCTGTTGAGGCCCTTTTAAGTTTTTATTCTTCCTTCCTTTCAGATAATGAGTCAAAGGAACTAATTCTTGAGGTAAATAACTGTGCACCATTTTAGATCTATGGATATTGTAATTGTATTTCCCTATGATGCTATCCAATCTAATGAAGCTTTGAGTGTATCCTAAAGAACCAAAAAATCTGACTTTGTGTGCTAAAATTACTGGCTTTGGCTTCCTGAGATATAATTGATGAACCTCTATTTTAATTTTGTTTTTTATTTTTGCATGTTTATAATTTGATGAACCAGGCCTACCCCTCTATCCATTGTGCTCTACCTAATGGTATACATATGGGCCGTACTATTGACCAAGTGATTTTATTTGTCTCCCCTTCTGTACTGTGCTAATTGTAACAGTTTTTAGCATTTGTTGCACTCCTCTTGGTAATCTTTTTATGTGTACTTCCCTTTTTGTTTTTCAGCCATCACTTCTCAGCAAGTGAATCTTGTTCCTGTTTATGTTTATGATGCAGTCTTCTATCTATGCATTATATTTTAAAGATTCCTTGGGAAGAAGTGAAGTGGTATTGTTATAGAAGAGCGTATCTTCTTATAGTTATGGGCAAAAGCTTCAATGATTGTTTTATGTTGTTCTGAATGATGAATTTCTCACCTTTTCTTTAAAGGTTTTTCTAAGAATATGAATTCTTCCTGCCATCATTGTTTGATGGGGAATCCTCCTTCCTTGAGAATGAGAAAACGAGTGATGAGCTGGATATAAGGGTAGCTAGTATCCTGTGGAGTACATTACATTGCTATGGTTGTGGCTTTTGGACAGACATCCAAAGCATAACCTTCACATGAGAGGAGGCATGTTGCAATTGTCACAACAGCTGCAAATTCACTTCTTTTGGCACTATATTTATCAATATGTATGTATGTGTTTGTGTGTGTGTATGTGTGTATACATATAGCATTGCTAGTCTAATTACTGTATTAAGGTTTAAATGTTACTTAGTGGTGGAATCTGAATGCACGTGGTCAAACAAGGCTTAGATGGCATAGAATTACAAATGAGAGATTATCGTATAGCCCATCTTTTTATTGGCATGAGAATGAAGCCGAGTTCCTAGCCATTTGCTTTATTGCAAATTCTGTAACTTCTATGAAAGAATAATTATGAAGGCCGTAGTGGATGATTTAGACACTCTTTGTATTTGAATAGTTGAAATGTAAACCTCTATTTGAGCTTAGATAGTTGATCATATGTTTATATAATTGACTCATCATCTAGGATCTTGATGTGATAACATGATTAATGATTTTATTCTTTCTTTTGAACATTTTTAGTTAATGGTGTTTCTTGCTTGATTCTGTTGCTTAACAGCTTCTTCTGAAGCATAACGATATTCTAGTTTGCTTTTTAGACAGTGCAAAAGTCGGTTAAATTGCATAAGATGGCTCGTTATCTAGTTGAAAAGTGTGGCCTATTCCAATGGTTGTCCTCTGTTATATCAATCAGCAGCAAGATGCTCAATGGAAGTGAAAATATATTTTATTCACAGCATTTGGCTGTTGCCCTAAAGGTACTTTTTGTTGGAGTGCTAGTAGAACTATAAAGATTTCTGTCTTTTCTCGTTCTCTACTTATATATTCCTTCCTCATCTTTTTTATTGGATTTAGGTTGTTGCTGATGTTGTGTCATCGAGAAACATCAATGAGTGGTTGCAAAGTTACGCACTTGAGCAGCTAATGGGACTCACGTCTCATCTCTTCAGTCTTTTAATTGATGGCTTAAAGTTGATGAATGAAGATGTTGGACTGGCTGATGTGCTTCTACAGATAATCATGTCAACACTAAAGATATCTCAAAAGAGGAAAATATACCAATCGCATTATACTGTATCAATTGCTGGCTTATTTAAAATTTATCAGGCTTGTGATGTACCCGGTGCTGCAAGTTCTTATCTTAATGCAGAGTCTGGACTTGAAGCCATACTTATGAGCACACCCCCAGTTGACATTTTCTGCGAGGTCTCTTTCTCTCTTTTCTGTCTTCATAGACAAGCATGTGCAGGAAGTTAAACTAGTACGGCTTTAAAAAAATAGATGGAGAAAGCAGAATAATATTAGATTTTATGATTATCTGCTACTGCTAATTATTAGAGAACAATGACTTTTCTCAAAAAGAAGATATTAGAGAACAATGATGAAACACAATGGAAGTCATTTGAAAATAATGCATGCATGTATTGGTCTTTCTTGGGAACTTTTACTTCTCTACTGCTGTTCTATATGTAGGAATTTGTCTTCCAACTGTCGATACCTGATTAAGGAAATAAATTCTCTTCTATGTTGTGCAGAATGAAGAAAAGCTTTCAAGTTTTCTCACGTGGTCTGTTTCTACTGCCTTGATGTCAGGCTCCAGACTAGAATCTCGCTTTGATTCCCTTTTCTTACAGGAATCAGCAGCTGAGGAGTCTTTGATATCAAAACTTTTTCGTTGGCTTGTTGCTTCTGTAATTCTTGGAATGCTTTCTTCAAACTTTTGTAGTGTAAATGTCAAGTTTTCAAAAGGATCAAACTCAAGACATTTGGACTTCTTATTGGAGAATTTGGAAGTAGGCAGAGAAAGCCGTGAAAGTAGATCTCATGGTGTAGGAGTTCTAGCTTGCACAATCCTTTACATTCAACAGCTTCTTGGAATGGATCATCCTGTACTTCCTTCAGCTGTATCTGCATTATGTCTTCTTCTCTTTTCTGATGCTTCCAAATACCCAGGTGTGCAAATTTGATCAAACGTTGCCTCCTAGTTAGCAAACATCCTATATTTGTTCTCTTTGTGATTTGTCAATCTGGACCCCAAAGTTTCCATCATCTTATCCGTTTTGATCTCCGAGGATCCAAGTCGGTCTTGTTGAAATGCAAGAAGTCCTTGTGGTTTTACTTGGCTACCTGCATTTTTTGTACTCCAAGACAAATTGGAGGATTAGAGTATAAATTATTACCTCTCGGTGGTTGGCCTAAGTAATTCATTTGTTCCGTACTGCTTGCTTCCAACAGAAAACATTATGTTGTACCATGGTTGTTTTTCTCACATAACTCACACTGTGCTTGCATAGCCTTGGCTGTAGATAAAGATGCTCCTTTCATTTCGCTAAATTTCTTGGTGAGGGCTATGGTTTGTGCCTGTAGAATTGTAGTAGAGTCAATGGGAATCATACCTTTTTGCTCTTTCTGCACTTTCTTAGTCCTCTCACTTGACCATATACAACTGGTATTTGCCAGTTCTTTCAGAAGATCATAAACTGCTTCAATAATTTTTTCCATCAAAGGCCCGCCAGCGGCTGCATCTATGGTTCCTCTTCTGCTCGGATTTACACCATTATAGAATGTTTGTAAGAGAAATTCTCTCGGAAGGTTGTGATATGGACAACCTCTTTGCAAATCCTTGAACCTTTCTTAAGCTTCATATAATGACTCCAAATCATTCTGTTGAAAGATTGTAATTTCCTTGATGATTCGCATGGTCTTTGTTAAAGGGAAGTACTTGGCAATGAAGGCTTGGGCGACTTGATCACATATAGTAACCTGACCTGGATTAAGTGATTTGTACCATATTTTGGCTGTATCCTTAAGAGAGAATGGAAATAATATGAGCCTTGCAGCATTATCAAACACCCTATTTTGACGAAAAGTGTCGGATATCTCCGAAAAATTAGCAAGGTTCACATTAGAATCTTCATTAGGCAACCCATAAAACTGTGCGTTGTTCTAAATAATGTTGAGGAGTGTCAGCTTGACCTTGAAATTCTTAGCTTGAGTTGCTTGTCTCGCAAATCCCGGAGGTCTAAATCCTAGTCTCATAAAGTCCATCAACGTCCTCTCGACTCCGCCTTGTGCTCTGTCTTCCTCCATATTTCTTTGTATATTGTCTTGATGTTTCGCTTTTCTTAACTCTCATTCGTGCCTTATGATGTTGAAAAATTCGTCATTATGAATTTCAGTATTTCTTTGTGTGTGCCTTGTGATCATGCACCTGCAAAAACACAAGGAAAGGTATCAAAAACTCTTAAATCAAAGTAAGCCAAATCAAACAAGATGCTAAACAAACAATTCTTGGCAATGGCGCCAAAAACTTGTTGATTGCAAAACAAACCACTAGTTTTACGCTCAAAACTGCAAGTATACGGGTTGTAACTTATAGTAAATAGCAGATATCGATCCCACAAATATTGTGCTTAGGAATCACTTAATTCAAGTTGCTCTTTGTTTAAGAAACCAAATCAGATAGTTAGAAATGTAATTATGAAAACAAAACAAAGGTAATCTCAAGGAAAAAGAAAATAATGCAACTAAAGTTAAAATCGTAAACTAAAAATTCAAAGAAAATTAAGATTAAGAATTAGGATTCATTGTTATCCCTATTTACTCCCCTATTGATCGATTGATTCAATTTATGATTGGCCTAAGATTTCCGGCAATTCTAATTACCCTCTCTCGATGGTGTAACTCTACCCTCTCTCGATGGTGCTAAGACCCTCCTAAACATTCAACTAGATGTGAAGCTATCCTATAAGCAATATATTGATATATTGAAATCTCTTCCTAATAAATCAATAACTTGTTATCTATAGGTTTATTAAACGTCAACTCTCGTTGTACCCTTAACACAGATTACCCAAGCTCATCTCTCGATTTTTTTGCAATAGTTTAAACGCAATAGATAACACAACTAGGTATATCATTAAATAAATAATAACATCGAAATCCATCAAACAATCCATGATCAAGAAGATAAAAGAAGAAGAAACAAGATAACAATCGATGAACCAGGTTCTTTCTCTTTGCTCCCCAAATCTGGAAAATTTGGAGGTTTGGATGCGTTTGCCCAATTTCCCAATCGAAAACCTTGAAGCTCCTCCTATCTCTAGGCTCAAAACCTCTCTTTTTAGCTATGATTTGACAGTAATCACCAACTCCCCCTTTGATTAGCCTCTATTTTTTCCTTATATTGTCTCCAAAACCTAACAAACAATGAAACCCCGCGTGGG
>JANIMX020000562.1:242852-254754 GCA_024582655.2 Erythroxylum kunthianum
TAATCTGCATCAAATAACATTAGAGTCGCACCCAACTTAATGTTTTTTCTTATGATTAATTAATGGCTTAAGGTCTAAGGAAATGTTAGCGGCTAAATCTTAAAAATTAGTTTGATATGTTGGATTGTACTGACTAATTTTTATTAAATAATATTAATCTGTTTCAAATAATACTAACTATTTATTTATAATATTATAAAACGTTTGATATTATTCCGAATAAACATCAAGATTGTTCTCGTATAATTTTAAATTTCTGTCCTCAATCAAGATGTGGCTCTTTTTATGATATTTGTTTGGTCACAATCTACTTAATAAAGTAAATGGAGCCCAGAGATCTAGGCCCCGTTTTTGTGTTAAAAGCCCCTTCTTTTATTGGAATTGTCTCCATCATTGACAAGTAGAGTGAGCTTGAGTTCCTGCTTCTTTAAGATAGTGCTCCTTTTGTTATTGTTGTTTTGAAGTGTCTATAATACTTTAATTTGTTACTTTTGAACTTATTTATGTGTCTCATTTTCATTTCTTAACACATCCTTACTTGTGTATGCTAACGCTTGTTCTAATCTTTTTGTGGCATGTCCTTTCTTATTGTCCAGAGGACACATGTAGTATTGGAAAAATGATCCAGAGCCCACTAATGCAATCAAACATCATTAGAAACTAAAAGAAGAAAATAACAAATGGTACTCCTAAGGCTATTACAATCCCTCATGGCAAGTCTACTCTATCACTCAAGGCTCACATGAAGTTTCTTAATCAACAAACACAAGAAATAAGGAGGTCAAATGAAAGATTATTAGGATAGAGGAAGAGGATTCCTCAAGGAAGATTTTCCTACCATACCTTAACCTAAGTTTTAAGTGAATATACTTGAGGTATCGTATTCCAAATAACTATATCTAACTAATCAGTATCTGATACTGATTCTTGAGTGGTTTAAATTCAGAATGTTTCATTGAATGAAGTGTACACTCATTAGGAAAGTAAAATGCTTTTTTGTTTTTTGTTTTTTTCCCAGTTTTGAAGATTAAAGAAAATATGCTTGATTTCAGAAATACTTTCAATATATCTACTTATTGTTATTTCACTCTTTAGCTTTACATGTATTGTATGAATCAATGGTCTTAAATCAAACAACTACATCTAAAACACAAACTCCTTTCGAGTTGATAGAGACTAGTAGACAGAAACAGGGTGCCATGAAAGACAATGGAAGTAGCATCAGAAAACCATAGTGAAGAAACAAATTATTACATGGTGGTGGTGGGCCTACAGCTAACAGAAAGAAAAAGGCAAATTGAGTAAGTGAAAAGAATGAACAAGTGGTTACATGGGATTTTCTTAGTGAGTAAGAAAGGGTTATATTTCCATTGATAAATATAATTTTGGATTTTCCATGGTATTAATGGTCTTGTATGGTAACTCTCTCAAGAAGATTACTTTTTAACTAAATCAAGTTAGTGGTGTATGTTCCTGGCGATAAAACTGTTGCAATTATTCAAAAAATGAAAGCTTAAGGAAAGAGTGAGGCTGTGGAACACTGAAAGCATTCACATGAAGAACAATTGCTCTATTATTATATGAATAATGGATATTCTGAAAGAATGTAGGTACATTACATTTGGTGGAATATTTACTCAACAAAGGCTGAAGATAAGTCTCACTTGTCTGGGCTGTTTAGATCAATATTTTGGTATTGAGATAAAGACCATTCTGCTTTGCTGTATCATGTAAAACCTTGTTCTTGGTGAATTGGATTCAGAGAGATGTGGGAAATGGGAATAATAAGGCAACATAAAAAGAGGATTAATGCTTGCAAAAATCCCACTACTGCACATTGGGAATAAAGTAAAAGGAAGGGAATATAATACCTTTCCTAGAGAAAATAAAAATTAAAAAGAAAAGATGGCACACTGAGGGAAATGAGGATTTGCTTAAGATGTTGCACTATCTATATATAGCATCCCTGCGGTCTGCCGAACTTTAAGCTTTGGGAACAACAGCATCATTTTGTAGTTGATAAAGCCTGATAAAAACCACCACTCTGCTCTGTTTCCTCTATATCATTTTTCTTTTCTCTCTGTTTCCATGCTTCCAAGCAGAAAATTAACTTTGATATTTCCAGCTTTCATGGTAGCTTTAGTCTTTTCTCTACTTGGAGAAATGGCTGTTGCCAAGGCTTTCATTCCGTGCCATTCCTCTTTTGAGTGAGAGCCCAAATTCTTACATCTTTTCTGCCTACTGCCTAGTTGATCAGAGTTCTCAATTTTCTAGAGTAAATGGATTCTTTCAACTTCTGTAACATAAGGGTTGAGAAGGCAAATGCAATCAAGAAGCACCGCCAACTTCAAAAGATAGCAAATTTGTTCAGGGTTGTAGAAATATGCCTTGTTCTGGCTTTAGTTTCAAGGTTTTCAATCCAGCTCCCAGTTGCTGTCAAAAAATCTGGAGGGTATTTCAAGGACTTAACAGTCATCCTTGTGAGTCCTCAATTTGTGTTCGTGATAGGAAACGTTATAGTCATCACTCTTTTTGCAAAATCTGGTCGGTTTTCAGGGAAAGATTCTAAAGGAAAGATCTCAAGATTTGATCTTTATGAAGAATTCGTTGAGAAGAGTCAGGGCATGCATCGACATGAGACTGGTCATACAGAAAAACAGAGTTCTTGTGTCAAACACGTAGTGACTGAGAGCACTAATTCTTCCATGGAAATCAAGAACTATCAAAGAAGTCAATCGGAGACATTCCAGCGACCAAAATCTAGCAAGCCTTGCAAGGAATTGAGAAGGGCGGTGACTGAGACTTTAAGAACTTTTGGTTCTCGAGAGGGACTTGTAGAAAAGTCATATCCTGAAGATGACATGAGCAACGAGGAGTTTAGATGTGCCGTTGAAGCTTTCATTGCTAGGCAAAAGCGGTTTCGAATCGATGAAGAGAAATATGTAATTTAGAGTTGATCTTCTGTATCAAGTTCAAGTCTTTTAGTTTTCCAATTTTTCATTTCTGTAAGGCTACATGGGTGTCTGTACATTGTATATCAGAAATGCAATGTAAATTACCTGTTAGCTTTAGTCTGTTTTCCTTTTTAAAAAATTATCCAATTGTTCAGGTTACACTAGTTATGTTATGTAAGTATTAGATGTTTTGGAAACTTTCAAAACTGCTTGAATATAGACCAGAGAAAAAGGCCAATTAGAGTTCTAAGGAATACACCTTTCTCAATATTGGATATGAACTTTGCAGCTAAGGGAATTTTGGGAGATGGTATTTATGCTCTTGATGAGGTATGGATATGGCATGATTGCTGGAATTGTATTCTAATTCTCTTCGACAGACACAAATGGTTTGATTGTGAAATTTCTTCTCCAACTCAGGCTTTGAATCTTATAAGTTCAGAAAGAAAAAAAAAAGTCTAAAGCAAAGCTGACAAAGACGTCTTTTTGTTTTGTTTGACTGGTGTGACCCTTCTGTACAGTCATGAGTGACCCATATTTTTTTATCCTTTTAAAACCATAAATAAAACTCAATGTAGACAATGGAACTGGAAGATGATTAGTAAAAAATGTGCTGGTTATTCACTATATTGCAATCATAAATATCTCTCACCTGCAACATGATTGCAGCCTTTTGTACCAATTAAAGAGAGATTTAGTTAAACCTCTTGTTTACCTTATAAGGTATTAGGTGAGATTCGGGAATAAGTCATCGTTTATATAACCCAACATTCTTAAAAGTACGGCTCACTTCTGCAATGTTTTAATGCATGTATTGTCATGTCAGGCTCTTACCATATCAGTTTTTAACAGAACTCGTTGATATAGATACTGCTTAACTCCAGACTCATACCAATCTCTGGAGGTTGGCAATGATCAATCACATTATTCGTCAAAATTCGCAAAATTTCCCCCTTGAAGTTAAGTTCAGGAATCAGATTTCAATTCATTGATGGACATTATACAAGAACAATCGGGTTCTTACCGTCAAACTAGACCTGCAAGGAAGGGTCCAGTTTAGCAAAGTTAATCGTCCAGTTCAGTGCATGGAATAAAGAAATTTGAATATAAAATCATCTATCAATCCTTGAAAAGGCGGGTCCAGTTACCCAAAATAGATGTAAATTGAAATGGCTTTGTTAAAAATAGTCTGGTGCTATTTCTTGGCAATACACCAAACTCAAGAACACCGTACTAAAAGTAAGAAGTATCCAAATTCCAATCCATATGCAAAGGTAGCGTATTGATGTATTAAACATAGAAAAACGGAACCTGTAAATCAAGAAAACACAGGTATCCTAAATCGCCTTAGAACCACCAAGTCTTCGAGGAACTAAAGGATTCTCGCTACAATGTGCGAAACATAACATTAAGTCCAACTAACATATATTTATTTGGCATTACATATGACACTACATCAAGAAAAGCCTCCAATCGCTGTGCCTGAAACATCAGAGAAAATGAAACAGATCAAAACATATCTTCAGTAACCTCTATCACAAGGGCTAAAAAGAGAGCATAGAGAATGTCACTTGCCTCAACTTACAACCAAATACTGTCTAGAGGAACCACAGCCTATGAGTTTGGCAAACTTCCAAGACAGCTCTAAACGGCCATCTTCATTTCAATTTTGTTGTGAGGATCATAACCTATGAGTGTGAAATCAGCTTCTACAAAAGAATCTATGCTCTTTTTCTCTGGATTTATAGTCAAAATCTGCATTTGTATCATGGGAGTCACTAGATGCATAAAAACAATCCGAATACTGACCAGGGACCACAAAGGACTATATGAAAGAAGAACTCCACCTACTTGCCAAGAATTCAGTATAACAGAATGGAAAAAGGTTTCTCATTTTCTACTTACTGGAAAAGGCTTAGGTAATTTCTTAAGTTGATCCTGGAGAGGCCTGATATGAGTGCGATAAACATGGGCATCCCCAATCACATGAATGAAATCACCTGGGATGAGATCTGCACAAGATAAAAGATGGTTAAATGACAATTCCGACACATGCATTGTATTCAACTGATTATAAATCGATTCCAATAAACGCTCTTTGATTGGATGCAAGCTCAAAAGATTCTTCCATCTAAGAACCAATCATGCAAGTAAGAGGAGTCATCATTCCATCTTAAAAACCATACCACAAACATGAGCAATCATGCATGTCAAGAGGGCATAAGATGCGATGTTGAAGGGCACACCAAGGCCCATGTCAGCAGATCGTTGATACATTTGACATGATAACTCCCCATTGGCTACATAGAACTGCAACACAAAATGTACTGATTAGTTGAAAACTGATGAACTGACAATGAAATGAAATCTGTATTACCAACCTGAGCAAACATGTGGCATGGTGGAAGTGCCATTAATTTGAGATCAGAAGGATTCCAAGCAGAGAGTATGATCCTCCGATCATTTGGTTTATTCTTTATCTTGTCAATAACATCTAACAACTGATCAAATCCTTGGCCAGTATAGTCAGCATGCATGTCAGTATACCTGGGCAATTAGAAACATGAGCAAATAAGAACCAACTAATAAAGATGAAGTTCAATTTGACTATCACCAAGTCACTGATTTATATAGAGAAAGAAGACGAGTCAATTAACCTAGCACCAAAATGTCTCCACTGGAACCCATATATTGGTCCCAAGTCACCTTCCTCCCTGTCCTTCAACCCGACACTGCATTGCAGACATAAAAATTCAACGAAGAGTTCTGAAACAAAAAGGAAAGCTCGCTATTCTTGTGAAAGCTGATGGCATCAAATGCTTGCCTATCAAGGTAATCTCTGGATGCATTGCCATCCCATATATGAATCCCTTTTTCCTGAAGGACCTTCAGAGACAGAAAAAAAGGGTATCCTCTCAATATGATTCTCATCAATATCAAATATAAAGCATTTTCAAACCTGTGAAGTGAGATGCTTAAAAAGCTCGAACTACTTAAACCAGAATAGACAATTTTGAGTTCAGATAAAATTCAACAAATGAGACAAACTTCTTCCCAGGGTAATCTTACAAGACAGTGAAATTTGAAGTGGCTTTATGGGGCATATCATGTTATAGTTAAGTATTCAACAGGTGAATTTGGTCCAATGTTTTTGTTGAGAGAAGATTTTGAAAACAGAATAAAATAGGCAAATTAAACAATAGATTGGGGAAGGCATTATGCAATTATGCTCTTGGTCTTCCCAAACAAACTAAGGAGAGTAGAACAGATAGCATGCACTCCTGTTCTATGAGAACAAAACATAAAGCTCAAAATTTCCAATGTGGCACCATTTACCTTGGCATCTGTTGACCCACTGATGAACCAAAGGAGTTCTTCAACAACACCTCGCCAAAATACTTTCTACAGCCAATGGTAGAAATATATGTCAATCTATCAGATAAATAGGCAGGATGTCAAATGGTTGAATTAATCTTTCAATGAATCAAAATAAAAAAAAAATTTATTCAGAATTAAGGAATATGCAATCCAGAAAACCATAGCAGCAGCAACGATTAACAAGTATAAGCTAGCATAAAAAGTTTAATAATAAAGGGAAAGCATGCCTTAGTTGTAAGAAGAGGAAATGTTCTGCGCAGATTAAACCGCATCTGTGGATCAGGCGGAAAAAAAAAGAAAAAAGAAAAAGAACAAATGATACCATCAGCGATTGAAATGCGAACAGATGAATCAAAAGAAAGTTTGGGTTCAAATCAAAGTATAAAAAGCAAATCTTGATCAGAGATTCAGATTACCTGGCAACCAAATTTTGATAAAGTACCAGTTCCTGTTCTGTCATCTCTCGAAGTTCCGTTGGCGATAATATCTTGGACCAAATGCAAGTACAAATACTCCTCATGTCTCTCAAAAACCATCTTGGGGAGGAATGAGAACTTCTTTACCTCAAACTTATTCTTATCCGAACTACCGTTTGAGCTCAAATCATTATTTTGGCTGTGAGCTTCAACATCAGAAGTCCTCACTCGAACATAAGTAGTAAAGCAATACCGTGTTTCATTTTCAACCACAGGAAAGGAAGAGTACCAAGGCTGAAACACAGAAGAATCTATAGGTGGGATAAAAGTGTCGCAATCGATGCTTGTCTCAATTTCTGTAATGTGAACAGTATCACATCCAGGAGCATTAAGAGTTTCCCTGCAGTAAAATGAAGTTGAGTAAAATGAAAGAAAGAAACACAGAAATGAACCAACTAACGAAAAGGGGAGACGCAGACCTCAATATTTGACCACCTCCAATAACAAAAACTTTCTCAATTGACAGACAATAAGGAGATGCAGCCAACAACTGCAAAGCAGAAGTCATGCTTCCACATATAACAACATTCTCTGCAGTAGCAATATCAAAACTCCCGGAACGTGTCAGAACAACATTCAGGCGACCAGGAAGAGGCCGGTGCTCAAGTGGAATGCTTTCCCATGTTTTTCTACCCATTATCACCGCATTCTTTTTCCCAGAATCAGTAGTCGTCAAAGTAACATCTTTGAAGAACTTGAGATCAGAAGGTAATCTCCAGGGCAATTTCCCATCTTTTCCAATACCCATATCTTTTGTCACAGCCACAACAACTTGGTAAGTCCTCTGTGGGTCAGGCTGAATATTGGTATTGCCATTTGAAAAGCTTGCAATGAGATCAGCAGCCATTCTCCCAATAAAACCCTGACGATATCCCAGACCCGATGATCCAAGATCAACTTTCTGGAAGTGCAATAGAACCTGAATTTGATAACAGGAACACGGGGAAATCAATGACAACTATATGTACAGCTCCCAATCCAAAACTAAACACTCAATGAACCACTCAAACAACTGAAATCACAGTGTTTAACACGACATAGATTTTCTTTATGAATATAGCAAAAAGCTTAGCAATTAACATCAAATCCGCCATATATACATACACGTCTTTCTTTCTTCTTTTTTTTGGTTTCCTTATCGTCAAATTGAAGAGACCCACATTTGCGTATCCTTTTCCCTTTCTTTTCCAACATCAAGATTATTTACGGGACATAAATTACACTCTCAAATATAAACCATTACAAATTAAACATACATTTGCATGTGATTAAACTACATTCTTTCGGTGTAAACTCAAAACGACAAGACAAAATATGAACTCAAAGCTCTCTGATTAAAACGAAGACAAAAGCTAGACCAAACAAAGCAGTTATCAAAAAAATTATCGCTAAAAATTTCACTTAAACCCAAACATTTTTACAGTACAGAGACAAAAATGCTGAACTTTTAACTCACCGATCTAAGACCGAAACGCAAAATTTTGAAGTAAAAGAGAAGGCACTAAATTGATCTAGGGATTGGGAAATGGAGAAGTAGATATTGAATGTGCGAAGTAAATTAAAAATGAAAAGCAGAGCCAGAGACAAAGAGTGAAACAAAAATCAGTATTCGTCTTCGCTGTTTCAGCTCTTTCTCGTTCTTTACAAGTGAAGAGCGAGAGTGAGATAAAAAGAGAGAAGATGCGTAGAAAAATCCAAAAGCGCGGTTGACGCGGAATACCGCCAAGGTGGAGCGTGTAGTTATCAAGGCCGTGTGCGCGCGTTAAAGGGAATGTTCATACGTGCGGAGCTGCGATGTTTTATTTAGTGGCTTTGTGCTTCTTATAAAAATTACGAGCGTCCCGCTCCCTCCGCATCTTTTGTTGCGTGCAAGCTATTGTCTCTCATAAGTCTACTGTCTACAGCCTACTACCTACCCCCATTCTTTACTTACCTTACCAATTGATGATTTGACTTTAGTGCCCTTGAGAATACAAGATTTTTAAAATTTTGATTAATTAGTAGAGAGAAAGTATTTATAAAATTTGGATTGAAAGGATTATTGGAAGATTGTGTATGTAACAAGCAAACTGAAAAAGAAAGTGGGTTGGATTTGATTTGTTGTAGGAAAGAAAACTGAAAAGCAAAAGCCCATCTAATCTATAATCTAATCTAATCTTAGGACCACTTGCATTGCACTCTTACACTTATTCCTCAATTCCTCATTTTGTCAAAAGTAAAAGAAACATATATATAGTGATGGAGAGGAGAGTCCAATTTCACATAAAGAGGACTGATTGATTGATATATCCCACCAGTTGAGTTGAGTGGCACAACAACATATCCATCCCATCATCAACTAGTGCTATGGTATGGATTCAGGTATCACATTATATATATATATATATATATATATTCCATACCTATTCTTGTCTGCTTTGTGTCAAGCAAGCCTACAAGCATTGGCTTGGCTCCACGAGAAGTTGCATCGCATCGCATGGGACATCTATTTCTCTATCCAGAGTTTATATCAAGGAGGCATTAATGGACCAGCCAATTGTATTTACTATTTACCCAATAACTCTAAGAAGAAGATAATCGGTTTATTAGGTGGTGTCCATATATCACCGTTGCCTTTTGTCCCCAACATAGCTGCTTGATTCTTGAGTTGACAAGGAAATATATTCATGTTACAAGACTCAGAACTAAAACAAGTAAGCTACAGTAGGGGGGATTCACTTGGTAGAAATATTATGGACGGCACATCTACAATGAGAATCACCCTACAAAAAGCTTCTTTTTTTTTTTAATTCTGTTAACTCGAACTTTGTATACCATTAATTAAAATATGAAATTACACTAAAAATCAGCATCTTATATCTCAAAAAAATCCTAACAACTATTTTACAGATTTATAGTTCACCTTGGGGAGGAAGACATTAACATGAAGTCTTGATCATCAACTTCACTCTCCAAGGCCCTTGTAGGGCGAAATGATGAGTAGACTAGCATAACATATATTCAACTTCAACCATTGCCAACTACCGGAATTGTTGTATTGGTGAAGAGTGAGGTCCAGGATCAGGATGGCGAATAAAGAATGAAAGACATTTCAGTCATTGATTGTTTTCATGTAACCAGGAAAGGACAGGACATGTGCAAGCAAGCTATACAACATTTCCATTTCAGGGGAAGAAGATCCTGCCCCAGTACAGTGCCATTACTCCTTATCAGAAGAATAGGTTTGATATAATCACATGCATTCATCTTTCACTCACAACAATGTTCAAAGAACATAAGCTCCAACTCACCAAGGATACGGAATCATTCATTAACCAGTTTGTCTAACTCATGAAGAATGTCTCTACCCTTCATTCTATCATTTATCCATTTGTTTCTCACCTACCTGACTGTAATAGAATGTCTAACTGTAGCAAATTCGAGCTGCAACTTAACCAACTCTTACCCTGATTGCTACAGAGTGAATGCATGGCTTTTAGTTACAGACCCTCAAAAAGCCGCAGATGATCTTCAAATGTCTCGCCATGCCGGATTTTGGCCACTGATCCATCTTCTTGAACCTAACCAATACAATTTAAATATTCAGAACTAACCTTTTGGCCAAGAAACATTTGAAGCGTGCGCTCTGTTTAGCTAGTTAAAGAGATATTCCAAATTTAAGATGCAGACTCTTCCACCACAGATTTAAAAAGAAAGAGATTTTAAGAAAACTGCATACATGGTGGAACCATATATCACAGTATTTGGAAGAACTCTGTATTCAATCATATAAATGTGTGGTTTAAAGCTATAAAGTACCCAGTACTCAGGAGGGCGCATCTTGAGATTGTATGTTGATGCCATACTCATGCAATAAGCACCTGCATCATGAACAACCAAACCGGTTCCCTGCAAAGCAAAACTTTTTCAGCAAATGAAAGAAGGTAATCAAATAAACTTCCCAACAAGAGATCCTAACATTACCTTAGCTGGGGTTGGAAGCTCTCTGTCCTTTCCCAGGAAATCAGCAGACTCACAAACAGGACCAACCACGTCAAAAATTGACACTTCAGCTTCAGGAGGTGTAGGAGAGACAAGTTCTATGTGCTGCAAGAAAACATGGATGTCTCAGGCACTGATGGGTCAATCGGAAATAATCGCAACCAAGTACAAGTTGAAAGAAACATGGACAAGTACAATTGACTCATAAACCATAAACCATACAGTACATTCTAGAAAATCTTGATATTAGCTATCGTAAATGTAAGAGGAAAAAGCTCAGAATAAATATGACGCTAACAACAGCGTAGTTTTATCTGCAGCTCTGGGATTACACTCTCCAAGAATTTTACTGGAAGTCTTTGGCAAGATGCCATTTTTGAAATATAATGACATTAATAGAATTAGAAGAACAAAAAATTGTAAAATACAGAAAGGAAGACACAAAACCCAATAATTGCAGGCACATTCTCCAGCAGTTAGATGTGCTTAGGGCACAAAGATAGTGATACGGCATTCATACTTACTTGATAAGCATCATAAAGACTTGGACGGATAAGTTCAGACATGCTCCCATCAATCACAACAAAATTTTTTGTTCCATTGGTTTTAACCCCAGTGACTCTATTCACCAGGCAGCAGGTATTTGCAATAAGTGATCTTCCCGGTTCTATGATCAGATTGAGATTGCGTGAGAGCACCAGTTCCTGAACCTAAAACAATGAACATTGCCAGTGTTTGAGTTTCTATATATGGATAACCATATAGCACTTGACCTGTAAAGTAATTAACATGACATGTTGATGCTAACTACAGTAAAGTCATTCCTGCCCTTAGAAACCAAGATAATTAACATAGAAGGAGTACTATCCCAGAATCACCATATTAAAGTATTAAAACTTAGTATTGAACATGAGTCATGTCCAAACAAAGACCAGGCATATTAACATTTATTCTTTCTTACATGTGAGGACTACACCTAGCATATGCTGCAAAATTTGCCACAATGTGAGGTATGGAATGGCATGCACAAGTAAGATTCTCACAGTGTCAATAAGGTCCCTTGGTGAAGGAAGAATAGCACCAGTGTGATAGAATAGCACCAGTGTGATAATA
>JANIMX020000562.1:334190-349532 GCA_024582655.2 Erythroxylum kunthianum
TTCAGGAGATTCAGGTGCAACCGGATATGTCTTATGAGGAAGGTCATGTAGTGATTATGACCATAGATGTGAGACAGCTCAGGAACAAGCAAGTATCGCTCGTGAAAGTAATTTGGAAACACCACAGACTCGAGGAGGCGACGTGGGAGCCAGAAGCAACAATGTGGGCGCAGCATCCATAGTTGTTCTGATCAGATACATTTGTAAATTCGAGGTCGAATTTAATTTAAGGGGGGAGACTTGTAATGACCCAAAATATACCCTAGTAGAATTTACATGGTTTTGCATGAGTATGCATGGGGAGGTTGGAAGAAAATGTAAAACAATTTGTGTTTTGGTTGGGTTAAGTACACCGGCGGCGTAGCTCTGTACGCCGACAGTGTAGTAGTTTACGTCGATGGCGTAAATATGAGTTTTTCGGTGTAAATGCAGATAATTAATCGATACGCCAGCGACGTATTTACTGTGCGAGTAGGCGTAAATGAAGTGTACGCCAGCGGCGTATATTGTATTGCAGCAGTATATAAGAGTTTCCAGCGTGTTTTGTTTCTATAATGTTCAAAAATCTCTAAAAATTTCAGAGAAAAGAGAAGAGAAGAGAGGGAGAATGTGTGGGTGAGATTGAGAAAGAAGAAGCTTGATTTTGGGTGAAATTTTGCCTAGGTTTTGGAGAAGCTTTGAAGAAGAGAAAAATGAGACTTGGTAAAGGTATGAAAAGTTCTTCTTCCTTACCTCTTTTGGTTAGGGTTTTGTCCTAGCTTTCTTTTATGTGAATTTGGGGTAGAATTATCATGCTATTGTTTATGGGTATGTTGAATTTCATGATCACTTGCATGAGAATTGAGTTAGAAGAAGTTATTAGTCTTTGTGTGGGAAATGCTGAGATTTCAGTCGATTAATAGGTGGTTGATTGCTCATAACTTTTTGTGTAGTGATCCAAATGGAGTGTGGTTAGAGGCATATGAAACTAGAAACATAGGGATAGATTTCAAATGAAGAAACCTTTCTGTGAATTCGCTCAAAAGTGGGTCAAATTTGGACTCCAAGTGTGCCCTACAATTCTGTCCTATATTTTGACTAGGCAATGAACCTGTTGAGGTATTCTGGGAATATCTCCCAGTATACTGACCTTCGAAGATTTTATGAGGTTCCATTGGAAAGCTAAGAAGATAGGGAATAAGTTACATGAAGGGCTCATGGACTAATAGTGACAGTAGCTATGTGAAAATTGGAGATGAATATGGGTTAGGAAATTTGTCTCTGTTTGTTTTTATCTCCAAACATACCTTAGTATTCTGAGCATAACTCTCATAATATTGAACCTAAAAATATGATTCTTGTGGCGATAGAAATAGAAGACATAGGGGAGTAAATGTCTAGAAGAACACTTTGTCCAAAACTATCATTTGCACCTAGCAAATGACCACTAAAGCTAGGACAAAAAATCTGTCCAAGTGAGAGGGGCTAGGTTATGTTTGTTTTTGGTTTTCTTCATTTATTTATGATGCATTAAGATCATTTTTAAGCATAATGAGCATGTGAATGAGAATGTGATATATGTGTGTAATCAAGTGATATGTTACGTTGTGAGAAAATACTGTGAATGTGTTTTGAGATTTCTAATGTGAGTTTTTAGCCTACGGAGTCTGTGTTAAGATAAATAGGCATGCCTAGAAGGTCTACAGCTGCTCGTGGATACTTCGGTGTCGAGACTTCAATCTCTCGTGGACACTTCGGTGTCGAGACTTCGGTCTCTCGTGATATGAGACCCGTTATCCACTCTATTTAAGGATGTGCAGGCTTCTGTTAGTTTTGCTATGTGATATGTGAAAACGATTTTAAAAGCTTCAACATTTGGTGTCTTTCAATTATGTTTGTGCATTGCACCTTGTTTTTAGATTATGAACATTCCTGTGTGATAATGTATGCATATGTGGGAGACGACTGTTAAGCAGTTGATCTCTGTATTGAGTTTACTTTCCCACTAAGCGAAAACTTAGCACGATGGTTTTTCCTCCATGTAGGTCGGGAGGAGATAAGAGATCGAGCAGGTACATCCAGACCACAGAGGCCACTTGAGTCGTCGTAGTTTAGTATCTTATGTATTTTGTTTCCGTTTTGTTTATAAATAAATTTTGTAACGGCCTTCAAGGCCCAACCTTGTGTAAATGTTGTGTAGACCACGCTCTTTCTTTTGTTCCTTTGTGTTCCGCTATGAATGTTTCTGATTTATTATATTCCGCTGCATGTGTCGGTATCAATATGAGTTATGTTTGTGTTTGCAATGTGTTATGACGACCGTGTATCCTCCTATGGGGTATGTGGGCGTTACATTACATACCCATGTTTAATAGGTACACACCTGCATTGTATGCTAATTAGCATCTGTTCATATTTTTGGATCGTATTTATACATATCTTTACTCTGAATTTAAATCCTATGTTCTTTAGGTACATATACAAGTACATGGTCGTGTACTTGCCTGTGCTCCACTTAGAAACCTAGTTTTCAAATTAACAAAGGCAAAACTGAAAGGCAAATGAAGAAGGAGGTTCAGGAGGCAAAATTAGATATATTTGGAATGATAGAGAAAACAAAGAACAAGCAAAGAGATATATTTGGAACTAATTTCCACCGATTTAAAGTGAGTTTATAAAGATTAAAAGGGATTTAATTATGTTTCTTTTAATTTTCTATTTTTCCTTTAGCTTTGATATTATTCCTTATATGACTATAAACGAAATCTTTAAGGTACCTGAATATAATGAACCCCAAGATGGATTTTGTAGTGATTTCATTTTAATCTAATTTATTTTTCAATTTCATTGAGATTTAATTATGTGTTCTTTATTGTTCTTAAATTGATTTATTCCAATATATTGATTCATGTTTGACTTCATACATTTGAGATTGAAAGATCCTTTGTATGGTTTGATTCAGTATAATTGAAAAGAGTTGTATGCAATCCTAGAAATAGGTTAACATAAATCTTCTGGATTAGAGTCAAACCTAATAAAGAAATTCATAAATTGGTTAATGCATTCCTAAGGGTTCTAATGGGAAAGAGACTTCAATTAATTAACCTAGGATTAGTTGTTAATAATATTGAGAAAAATATTAACATAATTGAGAAATTTTTACGGTGTGATTAACTTTAAGTTAAATTGATGTATGAAGTCTTATTTAAATGAGAAGTCATAAGGGGTCCATTATCTAGATATTGTAATTTTTATTGACTGTTTATTTGGTTTAATCCTTATTTTAGTTAGTCAAGTTTGTTTATTTTTTTATTTTATTGCTTAAATTATGATTTTAATTAATCATCATTATAAATTTTCAATTAGATGATATAAAAAAAAGGTTAAGTTAGTACTCGTAGTCTCTATAGGATCGACACTTAGTACTCCATAACATATACTATAGAAGCAATAGGTGCACTTGCCTAGAAAGATCTAGAGGTTAGGAGATCAAACAAACACTACCAATGTCATTCCCTGGTTCATATGAATTTAGTTACTCTCAATCTTCAACGATGGTAAGCTTTCTCATATAATTTTCATGAATAATATCATATATACAAATGATTCCATATTTAATATTTCATACAAGGTCGAGTTCATATATCTTTCCAAGAAAGTGTAATATTCAATGCATCTCTGATTAAGGATAAGGAATCAATTCAAGAAATAAAGAGAACGGCATCTAATAATGGAGTTAGAAGATCTCATATTTCAATAATGTTAAGGAAACAAGTACAAGATGGACCAGCCAAAAGGAAAATAAACAACCCAAATTAAAAATCTTTAGACCTAGAGCCAGAACACTGAGATGATTATATTGACAAATATCATTTAGGGTTGCACTGTGGTGACCACTTATGATAAAACATCACAAACATTGTATAGAGCATATTATCCCAAATTAAATGTCTTTTGTATTTATGATTGTATGATCAGACCCATATGTAATATATTTTCTTTAGGCAATGTCATCATTGTTGTAGTATAATATCTCTTTAGTTTGTACAATATGTGATTAGAACCATATGCAATTACAATTTTTCTATTCAAAATCTTTACTTATTAGTTTGGGACAAACTTTATGAATCTATATTTATATTTTTACTAGTTTCTGTCTTTTATTGAATTTGAATAACTAATTACATATAACATATATGAACATAATAGTATTTCATACCAAATAAATAAAGCATAAGCTTATTTTCATTAATTTAGGCAATGAAGTTCATAAATTTACTATCATTACAACTACTCATACAAAACATTCATTAGGTAGTCCATCCCTAGCTAAGATGTAAAGGTGATTCATATATATATATACACACACACACACACAAAGAGGCCTTATCCTTGTATTTTTACAAAGAGGTTGTTTCCGTGATTCAAACTTGTGACCTTCCAGTCACAATGGTAAAACTTTGAAAGAGTTAAAGTTAATGATTTTGGATATGATGCTTATTTGAAGCAAATATTGTCCAATAAGTTTAGAACTAAGTAGGATAATAGATTCTTATAAGATATGCAAAAGGTTGGATATAATCTTATAAATCCATTAAACAAAATATTTGTTTCAATGTATACTTATAGGAGAATAGTTTTCAAGATAAGCACTGATATTAAGATAAAATTTGAAAGGTTCAAATATCATAAAAATACATCTAATTAGAATCAATGTCATTGTTGATACATTTGATATATAGTTGAAAAGTTTTTAGACATTGAAAGATTCACTTTCATGATAATCAAAAGAGTTTATATTGGAAATGATTGTGAATTTATCATATTGGCAATAAGGTTAGTGAGAATATAGTTATACTCTTTAGTGGGAGTGTGCATAGACATATTATTCTTAACAATTTAATTTTAGGAATTAGATCTATAAAGATATACATGGAAGTTGTTTACTTATTCTAAGTTCAAGTACATAGATGGTGTACTAAAGGTGTTTAGTATTTGAGATATCAGATACTTTTTTATATAAATAAATAAATAAAAATATATTGATTAGGAAAAGTATGAGTTAAGCATACAACTGAAACAAGGGGCAAGTGACACACCTTTCCAACGACACATTCTTCTCAAAAGCTAAGCATACATCATATAGTTAATTACAAGGAATGTACCAAAACTTAGAACCAGAAGTCCTCCATCTTGTGTAGGGAAATAATCTCTTTGATGGCCCGCAAAATACCAGGCATAATGTCCCCCTTGGTGTTAGCTTTGTTGTTAAACCATCTATGGTTTCTGTCCAGCCATCTTCTATATGCACAACATCCTAAAATAATGATGTACAAGTGTCTTTTTTTGTGAAGTGCAAGCAACAAATGATATCCATTGCATTGATAAATAACTGTTTACCTGGATAGTCTAGCCGCACTTTTGTATTACATTGTTCCAAATATCATTGGAGAAAGGACATGCAAAGAAGAGATGTCCTCGGGTTTCCATCTGGTCATCACAGAAACGACAAAAGCCATTGATTCCTAAAAAACCAATTCGATCAGCAATACTTAAACCATTTCTGAAGAGTAGCCACAAGAATAGATATCTCATATTTGTAAACTATTAAAGATATTCATTATTCTATTTATGAGTTGATATTAGAGTTTAAGGTTATATGAATATTAACTTTAGAAATAAATCCTATTTAAGGTATATTTTACTTAGAATAATATTATTTTGAGATTGGAAAGGTTCCAATATAACATTAAGCAATAATATATTTTTTATTTAGTGGAAATGATTATTTAGATCAAGAAGTTCTTTAATAAACTTAGTATAGTTTCTTGCATTATTCAAACATTAAAGTCATTGAGCATGTAAAAGGAGTTAAAGTCTCATAAAAAAATCAAGTATATATTTAGGCAATGTCTCTTAATTATGACGATAATTGAGATGAAAATTGTAAAATTTAAGTAAGTATGTACTATAAAGAATCTTGTAAAATTCTCTCACTAAACTACTATCCTAGCAATATCATGATTGTCATATGGTAATATGATATGAGATACTTAAATAATTGACTAAGTGCAAATATGAAATTGTTGATTTGTGACCTACAACCAATTAGTTGGTTGCAGTTTAATGACATAATTATTTAAAGACATTCTTTATCTTATTCATATTCAAATATATATGATAAATTTCATAAGATAACTGTAAAATGAAATTATAATTATATATTTGGATTTCCCAATACATTTTCCCCTACAAAGCTTCCTATTTTTACACCTATATATTGGTTTATAGGCCTCGACAAACTAATCTTTCTTAAGACCTGCAGATGCAACTAATACTCCATAACATGGGCAATATATTTCCTGGATTCCAGTAAAATTCCCTCCCTTACCATGAGCTGCCAAGCCTTATAAGAACTCATGTTTGGTCAGTTCGTTATTCCTTTATCTTACAAAACTTCTTGCTTTACCTTATAACTATGTCAATAGATCTCCTCGGCCCCTTCACCTAAAATATGTAATATAACAGGGAGATATCTAACCGAGTCAAAGTATATCATTCTTCTTTACGTCACAAACTCTCTTATCTAAAGTAAAGATTTAGTATTAAAGTGTGGGTTCTAGATAACTTCCAACATCAATTTCTTGACTAGAAAAGTTTTTAAAAGGTCATTACAGCTTTGCATAGAAGCTGTAATAAACATCATTACAAATTTTTTCCTTCTTAAAAAAATTAACAAAACAATATGTAAGTTGATTCGTACATAAACAAAGAGGAAGTAAATAATAAGTGAAGTTTTACAATAAGTTTTTAAGACAAGCAAGATTTTTAGTTATATATTGTAGTTGTGATTAGCTTCAAATTGCAATTTAGTGGTTAAAATTATAATGTATTATTCATAGTTACTATAGTAATTTGTAATCTGGTATAATTCACAATCTGTAGTTTAAAACCTTGACCACTATGGAATTACAAATAAGTTTTAATAAAAAAAATAATGGGCAGCTAAACTGCAATTAAAGAAAAAATGAGTTTGGTCATGATATAAATGCACAGGAACAGAAAGGGCAAGTGAATCATGTTCATATCTCCGGTGACCCTACCGAGCAAGGACCATATATGTGAAGCCCACAGCTACTTTTCTTAATAACAAAGCTTACTTCCAGTCAATTTTCAAGTGCAGCAGCCCACTAAGAACAAGGACTTGTCAACTGCAATGACTAATAACTTCTTGCCTTTCCTTCAACTTGTTTCCTGATCTCATATTTAACTTTTCTTTTACATGGATATCACGTTGCAATGTTAGGAGCTAAAAACTCTTCGAAAGAAGAAAATAAGAAGTAATTCTTCTTAATTTATAAAAGCATTATGTATATTTAATTCTTAGGAAGACAATCACTTGAAGTACTAAAAAATCAGCCCACCACCTTAACATTGAAGAGGAAAAACAAAGCTGAAATACGACATTCACGTGCAGGTTTCACAATTATGGGTGTTGGACAATGTTTATGGTTATGTAATGTCCAACGGGTGGTTCACTAGTCAAGTGATCCATATCCTAAAAAGTTTGATTACTAGTGCTGTTACATCTGAATCATTAGGCCAAGCTTTGACCCAACAGCAAACTATTGTTTTGTCAATTTAGATTTCCAAATGTTTCTTTCATGGTAGAGTCATTTTTCCAATTTCCTTATCGTTCGTTGCATCAATTTTAGTCCAGATGCAAATAATGAGAATCTAAGTGGAGAGACTACCTAGATCTCCCTATCTATAATGTCTACTGAGGGTAGACATATATTTCTGAACAACAACAATAATAATAATATCTTTGACTTTCTTAAACATAGTAGCTCCTAACCTTAAAAAAGGTGACGATCCCAAAATATGAATGGATATCACCATTTGACTATCTCCTTTACTCTCATTCTTTAAAATCTTTACAGATATATTATTTCAATATTTTACTTTAGATAAGTTTGTTGAATTATTTAAACATAAGTTATGTAAAGAATGTAATTAACTAATATGTTTTCATAAACTTATTTAATTTGGACCTTTAAAATAGTGACAATCAAACTTACTAAAATAAATTCCATATGCTACAGCAGACGTTGGCAATCGACACCGTTCTGGCCGGTTACTTCAAGCTGTCGGCGGTGGTTGGCTGTAAACGAAAAGGAATCTATTTGTCCATTTGCCCTTTTGCGTGTCAAAACTCAAAACTCGTTTTGTGGATTTCAGGGATAATTTGGAGAATCTGTTCAACAAAATGATCACAGTACTGCATGCATAGTAATAAGGGATTCTTACACCTACATCGTTAGGCTTGCTCTTTTTGTAAATAACTCGTGTCAGAACAATGATAGTGGACCCTGTACCCAAAATCTACCCTGAAAGCTGAAAGCTGAAATCTGATCAATTCTTTTCCTTTTTCTTTCTGGTGAAATATAGGCAACATTTAGATGTGTGTTGCTGAACAGCAAAGGCCATGACAAGTAACAATAATGGTAAATAAATTCGCTAACTATACAACATTGAAGTAACACTTTATGCCCACCAAGGATTCCTCTTCCAATACAAAAGGCTCAAGTTGCAGCCGTCTTGCGTTAAAAGTAAATTCTCATTAGAGAAAATTCAGCTTGGTATGAAGTCTAGAAGTCTTCGTACTCTTCTCTGGTATATAAAGTTTCATGGAAATTGTTAAAAAAAAGTGATATCTGAAATCTAAAAATTGTTTTTAAATTTTTGTACCTTCGAGCTTTTGACGACAACAACAACAATACTAAATAATACTGAAATATGAGTCCTGCTGAAATGCTGAAATACGGTGTGCGAAAAATTCTAATAATACACAATCTTATCCCTATTTAATAGAGAGATTATTTTTAATAGATCAACATCTAATGCAAAATAATAATTATACAAAATATAAATAAATACTTTAATGCACTACATAATATAGTACATATAGAACATAGTAATGATTAACAAAAAGATAAAATAAGTAAATAACTACACAAACTAAATAAAAGACAAGTACAAAAATAAATCAAACCAATCATTACAAAAAAGTAATTAGATTAAGACCCTGTTTGTTTGAGCTGATAGCTGGTAGCTGATAGCTGATTGTGAAAAGCTACCTTTAGTAACTTATTGAATCAAGAGCTGTTTGGGGCTTAAACAGCTATCAGGAGCTGTTTGATGTCCTTTACCAAACAGCTGGTAGTTGAATCAGAAGTTGTTTGGGGCTATCAGCTCCTCCCAAACGCTAAAACAAACAAGTTGTAAGTAAGAAACTGTTTAGGCTAAATAACTAGAAGTGATGTACTAGGTAATAAAAAAAACAAGGCTAACTATAAAACAAACGACTCTTAGAAAAATGTTTTAAAGACCTAAGAGAACAAAAAAAATATCTCTATATGAGATCTTTTATTTGTATTCTAATACGCCAAAGTTTTCTAGTGCGTATCATATCCTAAATAAGTTCCAACAAAGTCATATCATGCTTAATCACTTCCCCTTAATTTTTCTTAGGCTTTCCTTTTTTTTTTCCCTCTTATAGTCTCTAAGTTCTATTTTCTTGCATCTTCTCACTGAAGCGTTAGGGTGTCTCCTTTTTACATGTTTGAAGCACCTAAACATCGTCTCTCTTAGTTTCTTTTATTAATATTGACTACCTTTAATTTATCTCTTACCAATACATTCTTTACCTTATCTCTTCTAATAAGGTTACACATCTAACGTAGTATCCTCATCTCTACCACAATTAGCTTATAACTATGCACTTGTTTGATGGACTAACACTCCGCCCCATATAGTATGGTTTGACTCATCGCTAAACGATAGAATTTACCTTTGAGCTTGAGTGATATTTTCTTGTCACATAAAACTCCTGATGCACTTCTTCATTTAAGTCATCCTGATCTAATACGGTAGACTATATCTTCATTGATCTCTCTATTGCATTAAATGATAAGTCATAGGTACTTAAAACACCATTTTCGTGGTATAACTTCTGAACCAATCTTTACCTCCATATCAGTAGCCATCCTATAACTTAAAAAGTTACACTCTAAGTACTCAGCCTTAGTCGTGCTTAATTTAAAACCTTTCGACCCTGATATATCCCTCCAACGTTCTAGCTTGAAATTGACACCCTCCTTTGTCTCATCCATCCAGACAATATCGTCAGCAAATAATATATATCAATGCATATCCTCTTGAATATTCTTGGTGAACTCATTCATCACTATTACAAACAAAAAAAAACTCAATTAGGAGCCTTGGTGTATCCCAATATTAATAGAAAATTTTCCTGTATCTCCTCCCGTTGTCCTTACTCTAGTCTTTACCCCTTCATACATATCCTTAATAAATTATATATAGGTTAAAAGAACTCCCTTAACTTCTAAACACCTCCACAAGATTTCCTTAGGTACTTTGTCATATGTCATCTCTAAATCAATA
Organism: Erythroxylum kunthianum; assembly: GCA_024582655.2. Classification (NCBI taxonomy): domain Eukaryota; kingdom Viridiplantae; phylum Streptophyta; class Magnoliopsida; order Malpighiales; family Erythroxylaceae; genus Erythroxylum; species Erythroxylum kunthianum. The sequence goes on from JANIMX020000562.1 coordinate 344,637, forward strand.
AAAACCAAGTGTATATTACTCTGTCTTTTCCTGTAATATTCTATTAATCTTCTTAGGAGATTTAAAACTTATATCGTGGACCTTCTTGGTATAAAGCCAAATTGATTCTCCGTGATAAGAGCATCATTTCTCACTCTCTTTTCAATTACCTTCTCCCATAATTTCATGGTATGACTAAGTAGTTTGATATCTCTACAATTTTGGATGTCCCCTTTGTTCTTGTATAAAGGAATTAACATACTAAGTCTTCACTCATTCGACATTTTGGCAAACTTAAGGATCACATTAAAAATCTTGGCTAGCCAAGTAAGACCCTCTACGCCCAAGCTCTTTCATACCTCTATGGGCATCTTATCAGTTCCTACTGTCCTTCTACTATTCATCTCCCTCAAAGCTCCTTTAATTTATGCCCTTGTAATCTGCCTACAAGAAGTCAAGTTACAAAACCTCTCGAACGAGTTAAGATCACCTAAAGAGATGTCCTCTATGCCTTCATTAAAAAGATTATAGAAATATCTTTGCCTTCTTCTCTTTATGTCATTTTCAACCACAAGCACCGATCATGCTTCATCTTTTATATAACAAACTTGATCTAAGTCTCTTATTTTCCGTTTCTTAGCTCTCGCTAACATAAAAATGTCATTTTCTCCATCTTTAGTTTCCAATCTTTGGTACAATTTCTCGTAAGCTCTGCTTTAGCTACTGAGATTGTCTTCTTTACATCTTTCTTAGCCAGTTTGTATGCTACTCTATTATCTACTCTCTCTAGTTTTATGGTGCTATCCAATATAGCTTTATAGGCACCCTTTTTTATCTTAACTTTTTTCTTGTACATCTTCATTCCACTACCAAGATTCCATCTTACTACCCCTAGGTCCTTTAGAAATCTCTAAGATCTCTTTAGTTGTATTCCTTAAAATAGTTGCAACTCTCTGCCACATCTGATTAGCGTCTCCTTCCACTTTCCACTCATCTCCATATATTACTCTGTCCTTAAGTTGTTTCATCGTGTCCCTTTCTTAGATTCCACCATTTGACTCTCGTATGCCTCTTAGCACTCCTCTTCTTCCTTCATCCATTAATTATAACATCCAAAACTAACAGTCTATATTGAGTTGACAAGCAAGCATTTGATATTACTTTACAATCCTTGCACCTAGGTTGATTGCGCTACCTTACGAGGAAGTAGTCAATTTGAGTTTTCGTGATTCTGCTCGTAAAAGTCATCAGGTGCTCCTTGTTTTTCTTGAAAAAAGAATTGACTATTATTAACTTGAACGCTACCGCAAGATCAAGTAGTTCCACTATCATTCATATTCCTATATCTAAAACCTCTATGAGTCTATGGATGCCTGCCCGAGGTTGTCCCTATATGATCATTAAAGCCTCCTCCTAGAATAACTTTCTTGTCAAAGGAAATATGTTAAATCACCTCATCTAGCTCTTCCCAAAATTGACGTTCAAGTTGTTTGTTCAAAACTACTTGCAATTCATACGCACATGCCACATTGAGAAAAATACATTTCATCACAATCTTTACAAACATAATTCTATTATTAGTCCTCTTTGCCCTTACGACAAGATTGATAAATTTCTTAACAACCAACATACCTACCTCATTTTACCATCTCAAACAACTTGAGTATTAAAGTTTGAACCCATTAATTTCTATTGCTTTAACCTCCATCCGTTTTGTCTCATGGATGTACGTTATATGAATCTTATATATAGTCTTCACTAATTCTAAAAATTTTCTTATAAAAATTTCCATGTTCTACAAACTTATCAGATGACTAATCTTTACTCTATCATCACTAATCAAAGTCACCACTCATTTCTCAATATTTAACAAAAATTAAAGAAAGCAAGTCCCACAAGTCCCTAGATGACATTTTTTTGTATAAATATTTTGTCAAATCTCTATTTTTATATAATCAATAATCAGATGCTCCAATTCCACCTTGAGTACCCGAAAGATTTACGAAGAAAGTTAAATAAAAACAGAGAGAGAGAGAGATAAAATTACTGTACACCTTCATGATGTAATGTGCACTTGTTGGTTCCCAGCTGGATCTGAACAAACTGTAGAGTTCCCATCTCTCTCTTAGCCCACCTCACATGTCTCATCAACTTTTTTTCAACAACTTTCTATAGAGGAGATTCCAAAGTTCCAATTTTTATTCTCGCTTTAACTTCCTTTTTTTACTTTCTTATTTTCAGTGATATTTGCAAAAAATGATTTTCCCGTCAGCATGTTCGTCTCTTTTGTTCTATAAATCGCATCTCTACTAGCTTAACAGCCCCCTTTCCCTTTCTCTCGCTTAGCTACTCTTAAGCATCTTTCTATTCTGTTGCTCCTAGATATTTTCTTATAGTTTCTCAAAGCTCTTGATTTGAACTTTAGCCATATTCTATTGATTTGCTTGTTTTAACTCGTGTTTCTGGCTTTCCATTTCTCTTCCACTGCAATTTGTTGATTTCTGAAGTGCCCACCAAACAAAGTTTTCAACTCTATGCTATTCTGGTGTTTGCAAGCCTGTTCCAAGCATCAAGCTTTGGTTTTTCCATTTGGGTGTTGTGGGGTGACTTCATAATCAATCTTCATGCTTAATATTTTGTTCTCGATGTTTGAGATTCATGTCTCCAGTTATCAGTGAAATCCTCCTTTCAGGGTGTATGATAAATTCCACTGTCAGGCGCAGGACCCATCTAGTTCAATCGTTCTCAGTTGTTTTCCTCTACTGGTTGTATTACGTTTCATGATTTTTCATCAAAGTTTTGATATTTAACCTATAACGTATCCTTGGTATTACATAGTATTGTCTGTACTGTCTCGAGTCTGTCACTGGTTTGGGTCCTGCTGTTACCTCTCTGGTGGTAATTTTTTCATTATTGTGTGAAATTTGTGGACTTTTTTCTGCAACTTCATGGCTTCTTCTAGTGGAACATCTTCAGTGTCCTCTCTGATGCAAAACTCAGGGTCTGAAGAGGATTTGCAGACGTTGATGGGTCAGAGGAAGAGAAAGAGGATGATATCGAACAGAGAATCGGCAAGAAGATCTAGATTGAGGAAGCAAAAGCACTTGGATGATCTATTGGCTCAGGTGGCTTTGTTGAGGAAAGAGAACCATCAGATTATTACCAGCGTCAACCTCACATCACAGCAGTACTTGACTGTGGAGGCTGAAAATTCTATCCTGAGAGCTCAAGTTAGTGAGCTTAGCCACAGACTAGAGTCTCTGAATGAAATCATCCAGTTTCTGAGTGCAACCACTGGAATTAATGGTGATTCAATCACTTTCAATGAGCCTGCTGATAGCTTCCTGAACCCATTGAACATGCCGTATCTGAATGCCTCTGTAGATGTTTTCCTATATTGAATGGGTCTCCATTGGCTGAAGTTTTGATCTTTTCACAAATCGCAGACAGAGAAAGAGAGGGATTAAAGGGATCTTTTTATTTCAGTGCTAGAAAAATAAATATCACCATTACTAGTGGTTAATGAATAAAGCCATGTAAAGATTAAGTAGATTTCTTATCCTGTAAATGGGGCTCTACTATAAATGTGTGTTTGAATTGAAAGATGTTATTATAGTAGGTTTCTCAATTTATCAACTATGTAAGGAAGAAGTGGAGTTTCTGTGCTTGCCTATGAACGTTTTACTTCTAACCTATGTCACCCAATTCAGTATATATCAAATATAAGCTTGTCAAAGCTTTTTTCACTCCCTATTAATGGTTTCTCGCAAAATGTCTGAGCAATCAAGTGATGGATTGTCTTTGAAGTCAGTTTAGTAATCAATAAACTTGAAAAGTATGATACGAAACAAGACACTACTTGTTCAACTTAAATAATTCTTTAAGGAACCTGTTATTATATGATTACCATATGGACTATGTTGTGTCCATTATTTCACCAATTATTTTTCACCTGTACCTAAGTTGCAATTCGGGTTGTGACCATTACTTGTAGATTGGTTATGTTTAATTAAAAAAAATTTTGGAAGAAAACCATTAATTATCTAGTAAATCAATCATTGATCCTCATAAATGTATTCATTCGCTGAAAATCAATTGAAATTTTTTATAATTCATTAATTTGCAATTAAGTATATCAACTTATTTTTTAATTAGCAAACACTGAAATTCAATCTGGTTACATATTAGTTGGTAGGATGTGGCTAGCTCGAACAGATTGAAGAGACAGAAAGCAAATGAAAAGATTAATGAAATAGTAAACATTGTTAAAGAGACAAAGATTGAATGGAATAAAAAGATGAAGAAAAGACAACCTAATTTCTTAAAAGCAAGGCATGGGACCGTTCATGCAGATGTTAGGAGTAGGTCCAACGTGCTGGGGACAATAGTATCAGAAGCACTTCTAGGACACATGATGCTCTGTTATTTCTTGGAGTTAAGTTGCTCAACAAACACAAAGACTAATAATGTACCATGAAAAAGCAATTTTAATGTATACTTTAGGTTGATTTTGTTATATTATTTTTTGCTCAATTTTCCTTAATTTAAAAGGAATAATAAGTTTAAATAACAATTTGTGTCAGACAGCGAGTTAATTTAGTCGTGAAGTTTGAATTATCTATTATAATCCTTCCATGGCTATGGATTGCTTTATTTGCTTCGGAGCTCTCTCTGTAGGTGGAGAAGGTCTCTCCATCTTCATGGCCAAGTTTAGGTCCACAACAGCTAATGCGAACTCCACATCCGTCTTCCACTTCTTGAAATTGAAACCATCTAAGATTTCAATAGTGACAACATTGTTGTTGACTGAGAAGGTGACTGCAAAATAAGAGAGAAACAACATAAATGCAGGATAACAATGATACTTCAAGCAATAAATAGTATCAATTAACCGAGAATCAAATTACACACATTATG
>JANIMX020000562.1:668780-685176 GCA_024582655.2 Erythroxylum kunthianum
TAAATAAATAAATTAATTATTTTAATAAATTATAATAATTTTAATTAATAATTTATTAATAAATATTATACGAAAAAATGAACTTTTGCTTGTCGTACAAAGAAAGAACAAAATGTTAGAACAAAGAACATTCTGCTTCTGTTTGTTTTCCAATTTTCCAAACAAAGAACAAAATGTTAGAAATGCCCGTGTAAGCTTTGCTTCGAATGATAATACGAATGTATAGACTGAGATGAAGAATGTGTACATACCGAAGAAGGTTAATCGACGCAACTGCAGCCATTGATGCCTGCAAGGAAAGGAAAAAATGAGAAGCGAAGCATTTTGTATCGTGGGCCACAATATATGGCCTTTTCAGGTCTAAAAAGATTAACGGCTGTGATGAAGTTGGGATATTACTTATCTATTGTCTGGATTTAACAGAACAATGGCGAATTTCGTGATGCGAATACCAACTGTAAACTTTAGGAGCATGTCCATCTCGGCCTCTTCCTCTATCGGTACTTCATCTCAATCTGTCTCTTAATAAGAGGGAAAGTTTTGATCTTTTTTCGTATGGAAGTGGGTGATTGATTGATTTGTCGTAGGGGCTGTCCCTGGTAGTAATGGAGATAAGAAGCTTAGTGCAGAGAGAGGAGGGCCAGTGATTATGGAGATTCCACTTGACAAAATAAGGAGACCTCTTATGCGAACCAGAGCTAATGATTCAAATAAAGTCAAGGAACTGATGGACAGTATCAAAGAAATTGGTCTCCAAGTCCCTGTAACCACTCTTAACTCCCGTTCATCCCTTTTTTCTTCTTAAAAGAGTGTTATAAATTTCTCCAAGTCAAGGAACTCATGCCTAAATCTGCGGGAAGTAGATGAGTTTACATGGGAAGAAAAGCTATTCTTTAGATGGCAAACTCCAAACTTGCTGCAATGAGTTCGAAATAAAATGATAGGGAATAATTCGTTGGGTAGTGTGAACTGCGGAATATGAACTGTACTCAGTTTTCATACCATATTAAAGAGTTATAATGAACAAAATTCTAAATAATCTTGTTTGGAGCGACAAACTTGCTTCCTTTTGTGCAGACAATCCATGTAATAAATTGATTTTCTAACAAGCATCAATTGTGGTTGCACAGATTGATGTGCTGGAGGTTGATGGAGACTACTATGGTACGCCACTTGTTTATGTTTTGATATTTGAAGTATTAATTTTCTATCCATCCTCATATCTATCCTCGTACATTTTCAAAGTTGACAAGCATATACTTGGTTTGATCTTTATCAAAGGATTTTCTGGTTGTCATCGGTATGAAGCTCACCAGCGCCTTGGTCTTCCGACAATCAGATGCAAAGTTCGTCGTGGAACAAAGGAAACTCTAAGGTTTAGTTCCAAGTCCTGCATGCTAGTTTACTCCCATTGACATTAATTGCTAAGGATTCTGAGCTTGCTTTTTTCCATTTTCATTTCTGTAGGCATCACCTCCGCTGAGTTTGCTACTTACAAGCTTTATCTTGACTATACTTCCTTCCATGGATTCTGGTGGTAAAATATAGTACGCTCATACTAATATTTGTGCCTCTTCTAATTATATTTGAGTAAGTGAACATAACTTATCAAGTTCCTAGCATCCTTTCTTTTATGCACAAACAAATATATTTTATGTAGAATGTCTGCCTATTTTATTCATATTTGATTAAACATAAACATATCACCAAATTCCTGCACTCCTCTTTGTTTTTTTTCCCTAATAATTTTGTAATAAACAATTTTACAAGAAACAATCAAGTTGCAATACTAGAACAAGGTAATGCAACGCTGGAATATCTTCAAATAGGTTGTTATTGGGTCCTAACTCATGGGAGAATGCCAGATTGGTGAGCCAATGGGTATAGGAGTATGCTTCACGCTATATATGATGTATATGCACAGACCAATCTTGTGTCAACGAGAGGTGATGCTGGGTGGAAAACTTGCCCACCATGACAGGCAGATGAGATGAATAGCCCCTGAGAATCAGATTCGAGTACAAGCTTCTTATTTTCTAATTGAAATTCCCATGCAATGCAAGTCTTAATCCTGTCAATACACACAACTCACACTGTATTACAGGACCCTCCAATGGAGCTCCATAAGTAAGAATTGTCTACTCATTGAATCAAAGGTGCAAGACATGGTTAAAGGTGCTTTAGGTGATTGCATAGACTACGAAAGAACCAACTGCAGTAGCCTTCCATCCGCTCAATCTAGCCTACAGTTATTCCATCCTTAATTGTTTAGGGTACACATGCACTTTCTCTTAGTCATCAGGATTGTTTAGACGGCCTTAAATTCATGTATACTCATGCAGCGCAATTCTCTTCCTTGGCTGCATTTAGAACAGTGGCGCTTTTAAGACCTATTTCAATATTAAAGGGGACACTATTTTATTTAGATTATCTTTCAGCTACGCTGTTTGCTCTTTTTGAAATGAAAGAAATGATAAAATTTTCAGAAGCCTGGAAAATACTCTTTATGATCTTAGTCATAAGCTAATTCACTAGAATAAGGAGATTTCTTTTGTCAAGGAATTTAACTCTAAGATAAGTCTCTTTATGGAAACCAATTGGAATTTGTAAGTTTGGTGTTTAGTGTTAGCTTTTTCTTGTTGCTTTAGCTTTTTAATTTTCTGTTCAGCTAGCAGCTTTTGTTCCTAAAACCTCGAGTTGTTGAGGTTGTTCTCTGCTAAAAGAAAAGAGGAATATTTTGGATAATAACTTGTTTGTTTCTTATTTATTTAAATGTTTAAAGATTCTCCATAGTCCATACAACTGAATTTGTTAAAATTTAGAATCAAGAAATGTATATCAAAATCGCACATTCAAAGTGTATTCCTTATTTAGTTAGAGTTTAAGAGATGGAATACCAGCACCTACTATTTACACATTCGTCTGCAAAATATTATTAAACTATTTTGCAGTTGTCCATGATCCATATCCTTATTATTTACTACCCGTCTTAGAAGTGACCTTGTCCTCTAGGTCAAACTGTGGATAAGCTTTTTGAAAGTCTTCTAAATTCTCCCATGTAACTTCCTCCATTGATTGCCTCTTTGTACACTAAGAGTTGGCGAATCTGATCACTCATTGTTGACAGAGTGTAAGTTCTAAGGATGGTTTTGGGACTCAAAATAGGGTTTCTTTCATCAATCAAAGAAGGCAATGGGCAAACCTAGTTCTCTGGGTTTCCTTTGCATGAGTGGAGCAACAAAATGTGAAATACTAGATGAATCCTTACTGCTGTTGGAAGATCTAGTTCATACGCTACCATTTTAATCTGTCAAAGAACTCCAAAGGGGTCATAAATCGCTTTTATTGCTTTTTTAACTACTAACAGTGCATCAAGATCTGTTGGTAAGGCCTTAATTTAACAAAATCCAATCTCCTTCCTTAAATTCTTTCTCCTGCTTATGTTGATTTGCTTATTGAGCCATCCAATGTTTGGTTTGGTCAGGATTGTATTTTAGTTCGGCTAAAAGTTGTTGTGTTTTGGTCATAAATTCTTCAAAAGAGGCGATAGGGGTGGAGTTAATGATATAAGAAGAAATAGTGGGAGGTGGACGACCATATAGTGCTTGAAAATGATTCATTTTGATGGACGTATGGTAAGAAGTATTATATCAATACTCTGCAAAAGGAATGTGCTGAGACTACTATGATGGCCCATCACTTGAAAAAAAAAGGAGATAGATTTCTAGACAACGATTCACCACCCACCTTCGACTACTTGTCGGCTTGAGGGTGATGGGTGCTGCTAAAGGTAAGGGTTGTTTCTTGAAGCTTAAAGATCTCATTCTAAAAATGGCTTAGAGAATACATGATTTTTGTCACTAAATATGGATTTGGACATGCCATGTAGTTTAAAATTTTTAGGGATGAATAAGAAGGCTAAGGAGGCAGTTGAGTATTTTGGTGGTAAGGCTAAAAGGTGGCAAAATTAGTGATCTTTGTTTCTAGTTTCCTATGCTTCAATTACTTTAAAATGTTTAAGTTTACTTTAGGAATGCAGCTTTGATTGTTTAAGACAATTATTTTGGTTATATCTTTAATTACCAAGTGAAGTTGGCATTCATGCAATCTATGAATTCATTAATCTCTTATTCATGTTCGTAATATGATTTGAAATGTTCTTGCATAGTTGAATGTGAATCTACAGCTATCGTAGAGTCTTTAGTCTAATCATGAGAGACTTAATGAAATTAGTAGTGTTGTTTAGAATTATAGTCAATTAAATGACTGGTTCTAGTTAGGGCAATGCATGATCTGGAGTTTTTTTTAGGATGAATATTCTAGGGTTAATGATGTCTTTGTGGTGAATAACTTTCTACAATTAACCTGTCGAAATGTATCTAAAATTGTATGGCTAAACAGAAATCAAAATATTGCTTGTTCACCTGTAAATATTATATTAGATTTATGTTTTGTTTCTTTTATATCTAGAGCTGATTTGGTTTATTGTAAATATCACCCCTTATGTGTGCATATGTTCTGTAATTTTGTGTAAAGACAAGTCTGAATACAGTTATTATAAGTTGGGATTGAGTTCCTAGTGTTGATCTGCATGTGAACAGCATAAATTAATTTGGAGTAATCATATTTTGTAGCTAAATTACAGATGTAGGAATTTTGAGAATCAAACTAAACTGTCAGCTTCACGTTATGATTTGGGGTATTAATGTTTATACTATAACCAATGGTTTTCTAGTTCTTCATCTTGCTTTTCACAGCCGACCAAGTTGAAACTTGTGAATTTAAGCTTGTTACTTGAACTGTTTTAGTGAGGTTTAAGAAGAAACATTGTTAAAATACAGGATTTTGATCAGGTTAAAGCATTCAAGGAGGAATGGTCAGTTCTGGATTTAGTTTCATGCACTGATCTTAACCTTTGCTTTGTTCAGCTCACTTTCCCCAGTAAATATGCTGCCTTTGCTTGATTAACCTCTGGTTAACTTGAATAATAGCATAGACTGCTAATTTCTTTAAGAATTAAGACCAGAAATTGAGTTTTGCTTTCGAGGACACAATCCTGAAACTGTTTGATGATACTTATGATAGATCTCAAATGCGATTCTTTCTATTGGATTATGTTTGGTTAATTATCTTAAGTCAATTAGTTGTCTAAGTTTTAATTTGAAATCACTCCAAGTTAGTTTTATATGCCAAAAGCCTAAACGTCCAAATTGAATTGGTGTAGAAATATTTCAAAGTTTGCCCAGAATTTGAATTGTTTACAGGTTTACTTATGCTGTGAAATATTTGATTATATAGGAATGAGTTTAGGAAGCAATTTAGATGATAAATTTCCCACTGAAAATTGTCAATTGAAATTGTGCATATCTTTTGATGAATTCTAGTTATTATAAGTTCTTAGTTTGTGGTTAAACAGTAACTTGATCTACTAGCATTTGAATGATGAAATGATATGCTAAGCATGTTTTAAACAAATTAGATAATGATTTCATGCTTATACACGATAAAAGTAGTTAGTTACACAAGTGAGTTGAATTATGCATAATTTGTCCTAGTTTTGTAACTCAATCTTAATGTTTCCATTTCTTGAATTCTAATTTTGCTATACCACTTGATTAACAATTACTTATGTTTAAGTGACAATGTAAATCTAATTTTGATAAGTAATATGAGCTAGAAGTACATCTTTGATGGTGATTTCACTGAAGGTAAGGGGTCTTGATCTGACTTTTTAGCTTCAATTGATAGAATTGCCTTTGAAGCAAGCAAGCTATGACAAAGTGGTGGTAAAAACCACTTATCATCTACTTTCAGCCAAGGAGATGTATCATTTAAGGTTTGTGACCAAATAGTTTCCCAATGCTACTTTATGCTGGTTTTCTTGATTTTATCAGTGATTGATGCTTGTAGATTTATTTGTTGAACAATAGGAACTTCATGTTATTAGAACTTGAGAAAAGTTAGTTAACTTTGTCTTCTTTCTCTAATAGTTACAACCCAAATTCTATTGCAGATCATAAAGAAGAATAATTGTTTTGACCAAGTTTTTTTAAGGGATTAGCATAGTCTTAAAACTGCAAAAATACTTTTCGTAGGGACCGGCACAATCCTAAAATGACAAGGCTTTTTTTAAGAGACCGACAAGTCTCAAAATTGTAAAGCAATTGTTTTGGCAAAATTTGAATTGTTTTTTTTTTTCTACACTATAGGAAAGTGTTGAATATAATATAGAAATTATAATCTTTTAGATTTATGTTTGAGTTGGTAAATTGAGACTTAGTCTGTACTTGAGATAATTTTCAACAGATTTGTAGGAAATATTTGCTTGATTTTCTGATTTTTATATTAGCTATTTAGGTGTAGCCTTATGCTATGAATAAGTAAGTCATTTTAGCTTCTTTTGACTTCCACGTTTCTTTCATGTCTTCCTAGTTTTTGTTTTTATCATTCTCTTCTCCTCCAAAAAAATTCCAACAAGAACATCCAAGTTTATGCCATCCACGTTGTATATCCTTTTATAAACACAAGTTGAGAAAGTAAAGAGAATCAAATAATTAAGATAATGATCAACCTATGCTTTATATGGATGTTGCAAGTGAACTCCTGTTGAAGATCCTCTATATTGATCATTGTTCCACCGGTAACTAGTGTTGGAAGCTCGCATGCCTGCAAGGAATGAAGCCGGTAAATAAGCAATAAGCAAAGTAAGAAACTATTGGAAACAAAAAAAAGGAATAAAATTTTCAGGGGCTTGGTTTATCAAAGAAGAAGTGGTATAACTTTATAAAGTTGACAAAGTCAAGAAGTCGCAGCTATCTATCTGTTAACTCTTGCAGATTTTCCTCTTTCTTTAGTTATTCCAGGGATTTTGGATTTTGGATTTTTCAGAATTTAGTAAGTAGGTCAGTTCATATTATTTTGTAATAATGATTGTTTGACTCCTTATTAGAAGGGGGTAGTTTTTTTGACTTCTTTAAATTGTAATGGTAGAAAGGAATAAAGCAACAAAAATTTTATCTTAATAAACTAGTTTCAAAAGATCAAAGGAATCTCTCTAACAAGCCCTTACACAGTCTTCACCATAGGTTCAAAAGGCAGAAAATCAAAGAAACATAATTCTAATCAAGGTTTACAGGTTGATTCTGCCACTAATCGTCCGTCTCAATCCCAAACCATAACAAAAAGCCACTCAAACATCAAAAGATCAAAACCTGACAAATTTAATATTTTCACGGTTAATGTTATAATTCATTATCATGTCTTCATCAAGATCATCACCAACTTCATAAAGAAGTTTTGACCCAGCCATGATTAATGAGGAATTTATTAATCATGTAGGCCTCAACTTAGATTTTGATCAAGTTCGAGTTCAAGTTCTCAAGAAAGAAGTTCTCCCATCTCTTGAGAGTGATTTCTCTATAATACGGGTTAAGGAGAGTTGCTAAGGAGTGATGATTGACAATCTAATAAATGAAGGATCAGTTATTAATTCTATAAATGATGGTTATACTATCGAGGCCAATAAAAGGGAGAAGCAATTTAACCAAGAATCTAGTGCACTTACTGCAAGAAGGTGTGTCACACCAAGGATACTTGCTAGAAACTTCATGGAAAGCCTTTCAATGTTAAGGGAAAGGGAGCTAATCGCGATAGACAGCCTAGAGGACAAGTGCGCATGACAAATGCTGAAGTTGTTCCTAATGAACAGCCAAATTAAGATGATTTACAAACTCTTAGGGAAGAGATAGAAAAGCTAAAATCCATGTGAAAATCAGTTGAGAAACCTAAAAGCTCTTGCTCTTTGGCTCATTCAAGTAAGCCCTTTAATTTTTATGCTCTTAGTACCTCTTTTGCCTGTCTAAAATAGTAATTTGTTCATAGATTTGGGTGCTACCGACCATATGGTTTACTCACATAAGCCTTTTACCTCATATAAACCTTGTCCTAGCAAAAAAAATTAAAATTACAAATGAAACTTTTACTACTGTTATTGATCAAGGAACTACTCCCCTTAGTTCCACAAGTATGTTAAAAGATGTCCTACGTGTTCCTAAATTAGTTTTCAATCTTTTGTACATAAAACAAATTACATGTGACCTAAATTGCAAAGTAATTTTCTATCCTATACATTGTATTTTGAAGAATCTGGTCTCGGGGAAGACGATTGAGCTTACTAAGGAAAGGAATTGGCTCTATATCCTTGATAATAAGGAAGACAAAAATTGCTCTCATTTGAAGTCTTATTTATCTTGTTATTCTATCAATAAAGAATACATTTGGCTCCACCATTATCGTCTTGGATATCCACCACTTAGTTTGTTCAAAACTATGTTTCCATTGTTATTAAAAAATGTTGATATTAGTAGTTTGCATTGTGATGTGTATGAACTTGCTAAACACAAGCGTGTTTCTTATCCATTTAGTAATATTAGAAGTATGGTTCATTTTTCACTAATCCACTCTAATATATGGGGTCCTTCTAGAATTCTAAACATTATAGGGGCAAGGTGGTTTGTTACCTTTATAGATGATTGTACAAGAGTAACCTGGGTATATTTAATGAAAAAAAATATGAAGTTAGGGAAAATTTTCCAAGATTTTTCCAAATGATGAAAAACTAATTTGGATTAAGAATCAAAAACTTACAGAGTGATAATTCAAGAGATTACTTCAACCAAAATCTGTCATCTTTCTTTCAAAAAGAAGGAATTGTTCATTATTCATCTTGTGATAACACACCACAACAGAATGTGGTAGCCAAAAGGAAAAATAGACACCTCTTACAAATTAAATGAACATTGTTATTTCAAAATAATGCTCCCAAATCCTATTGGGGGAGTTTGTCTTTACTGCAACCCACTTGATAATAAGATGCCCTCTAAAGTTCTTGGTTTAAAGAGTCCAATAAGTTTATTTCATGAGTATTATCCAAATTCACAAATAGATTCCAAATTACCCCCAAAAGTCTTTGGTTATGTGAGTTTTGTTCATATTCATGACATTAACCAAGGAAAACTCGATCCAAGAACGTTAAAATGTAACTTTGATGATCACTCTTTCACAAAAAGGGCTATAAGTGTTACCATCCTACTTCTCGTAAAATTTTCATTTCAATGGATGTTACTTTTGTTAAGAAACAACCTTTTTATTCATATTCTCATCTTCATGGGGAGAGTGTGAGTGAAGATAAAGAACATGAGCTATGTTTTCCTGATTTACAGGTTAGTGGTTAACCTGAAACTGTTTAGCCTAAAAATTCAAACTCGCCACCTACACTGCTTCTTGATCAGCCACATGAACAGCCTCTTAACACATTAGAATTAACCCAAATTATACAACCAGTAGAGAAAAAAAACATGTCCTAGTCTACTCAAGGAGAAAAGAGCCTAATTCCACTCAATTGCAAGTTCAAGATTTGATTCTGGAATCAGGTACACAGTCAGAATTTTCCTCTCCATTGATTGATGATTTAAATGTTCCTATAATTGTTAAGAAAGGAGATAGAAATTGCACTCAATACCCTATTTCTCACTTTGTTTCTTTGAATAAAATTTCTCGTAAACACCGTTGTTTTCTCACTAATTTAGATACAATTCCTATTCCCCAAAACTTCAATGAGGAACTTAGATCTAAGAATTGAAAACTTGACATAAATGAGGAAATGAGTGCACTTAATAAAAATAATACATAGGAAATTGTTGATAGTCCAAAAGACAAGAAATTAGTAGGTTGTACGTGGGTGTATGCAATTAAGTTTAAAGTAGATGGATCCTTAGAGAGGTACAAGGTTAGGATAGTAGCCAAAGGGTACACTCAAACATATGGAGTAAACTATCAGGAGTCTTTTGCTCCGATAGCTAAGATGAATACAGTCCGCATTATTTTATCTTTAGCTGCTAATTTCAACAATTTGATGTCAAAAATGCTTTTTTACATGGTCATCTTGAAGAAAAGGTATATATTGAGCCTCCACCATGTTTTGAGAAATACTTTAAAAATAACGAAGTGTGCAAGTTGAGAAAATCACTTTATGGGCATAAGCAATCACCACAGCCTGGTTTGGAAAGTTTGCAAAAGTAATGCTTGGTATTGGATACAAAAAAAGCTAAAGGAATCATACGCTCTTTTTAAGACACTCGGTAGTAGGGAAACTTACAACTTTAATAGTATATGTTGATGATATCATTGTGACGGGTAACGATGACGAGGAATTTCTAAAGCTTAAGGCTAGACTTGCGAAAGAGTTTGAAATAAAGAACTTGGAAAACTCAAATATTTTCTAAGAATTGAAGTGGCTCAGTCTAAAGAAGGCATATTTATTTCTCAACAAAAATGTATTTTAGATCTTCTACAAGAGACATGAATGATGGGATATAAGCCCATTGATACACCAATCGAAAAGAATCATCGGTTGAGTGAAGCAAGAGATGATGAAGAGGTTGATAAAGGAAGGTATCAAAAGCTAGTCAGAAAACTAATATACTTGTCTCATACATGTCCCAATATTCCATATGTTTTGAGTGTGATAAGTCAATTTATGCATAATCCTAAGAAAGTTCATTTACAATTTAACTATAGAGTAATTAGATACCTGAAAGCTAATTCCAAAAAAGGAATCATGTTTAGAAGAAGAGCATAATTAACTATAAAAGGCTACATAAATGCAGACTATGTTGGTTCACTATCAGATCGACGTACAACTGGCGACTATACTTTGATTAGAGGAATGATGAAGGGACTACAATGACATAACTGTTGAAGATAATGTAAATATTAGAATCTTTTAAATTTATGTTTGAGTTAATCAATTGAGACTCTCTATTTGAGATAATTGTCAACAAATTTGTAGGAGATATTTGTCAGCAAATCATCAAGGAAAATATTGAAAGTGAACTGATTTGTATATCTTAGGCTCCTACGAGCGATCAAGTGCAGACATGCTTACAAAAGGATTGGACAACTTAACTTTTCAAAACATTACTAGCAAGCTAGGAATAGAAAGCATTTATTCTCCAACTTGAGGGAGAGTGTTAGAAAACATTTATTCTCCAGCTTGAAGGAGAGTGATAGAAAATCAGAATATTTGATCTTTTAGGAGATTTGATATACTTGTAAATATCTTATTAATAACTATGATTCTGATTTACTAATTTAGGTTGATTGTAATCTTTCATTTATTTAAGCTGATTGTTTCCTAAAATAAGACAAACTATGTATATATTAGTATATTCAATATATTAAAAGAGCAGAGAAGAATTTTAGTTTCTGTTCAGTAACATCGAAGATGATGGTGTGGTAGTTATTTGGAATGAGACTGCTGGAGAGGCTCTATATTAATTAAGCTTAAAGGAACCTTCATTTAAACATCTCTCACCCATTGAGCAATTGCATCTAGAAATTATTTATGATCAAAATGCAACAGACAGAATCAGCCAATTCCCACCGTCTTATTTCAAGCAAGGATCCTTTCTTTTTTTGGTTTCATTATTTTGCATTTTCATACTGAAGTTGTCATTAAAAAATTATGTATCTTTACAATAATGCTAATATGCCAACCAATTGTACCTCCTGATATATATATATATATACTATAGCAGCTGGATGTGCTTTCTTCTTTCAACATTTGACACAAAGATACATGTGTTTGTCCAGAATGCACCATCTCATCTCATGCCACGAAATCATGTAGTAAATGCGAGGAACTGAATCTATGCTGCCTGTTCCCTGGATTTATGCACTCAAAATCACTGGTCTCTGCATCTATAGAAGTTGCTCCTGCTGCGTTGTAGATATCATCCCCTCTCATGGGAACAACAAAACTGTCATGTGTAGCACCAGACATTGGTAAGCTACCCTCACAGTGTTGTAAACCCAACGTGAGTGACACCCCACTGCTACTGCTACCCCCATATCTCCCCACATCCGCCATTTGGTAAGTCATAAACCTATCGCTACCACCATCAGAATGAACAATTCCATCAGGGAAGAGACCACATTCATCCTCTCTTAGCTTAAGTAATCCAAATCCGGTTGCACATTCCGCTCGTATTCCATTTTGGATATTGCTTCTTGTACTAGAACCAACCATTTCAACCTCAGGAACATAGTTGGATTTAGAATCCATCGATTGTCCAGCATTGTAGCCTTCCGTGGCGGTGGAACTTGCACTTTGCTGCATTTCTTCACCTTTATCGTCTGAGGGCATCTTCTCGCCCATAGTTACTTTCACTGCATTTTCAGAAGAAGATACTGAGTCCATCTCGGTGTCACCAGTCTCTTCTTTGTACATCTCCTCCACCATGGGCTTCCATAGCCGTACACGTGCATTAATAAACCAATTTGACACCTGAACAAAAGCAACAAACGGATGGTGCATTGGTATCATAATGCCGCTTTTTGGAGAGGTACGTTCAATGATGATATGGAGTTGAAAACCAATACATAATTTCCTACTAAGAAACATAATCTGCCTCAGTTTCAATAAGCGTGGGATCTACAAGGATGTCATTTCTACAAGAATTCAAACTTGTTCCTATACAAGTCGAACATTATCTAGATCTCGATATTATAGTTGAAGAAAGGTCTAAAAAAGGAATTTTTTGGGATCGATTAGGAGAAGATATCAATTGTATTATGCCAATGCCTGACAATTCTTTTACCTGACTTCTGGTCAAGCCTGTCTGCCTTGCCAGCATTATCTTGTCAGAATCCTTGGGATAACTGGTACAAATGAGACAAACAAATTACTTATCACAGAAATAGTAAAAGCATTTCAAAACAAATTAAATAAGTTCCGAAGTAAGAGGACAAATGTGGCTAGTAGATTACGGATGAAGAAAATGCTCGAACAGCCAGGCACGAAGAATTGATACAGAGCTTTCAGGCAGTCCTCTTTGCGGTCTCCAGGCATGTTGGGTCATACCAAGCTGTTGGAGGGCTCTCTGTTGTCTGAGTTGCTGATCTACGTAACGGAGACGAGTGATTCCAATTCCCTTACTATCTGAAGTTTCTTGCTCCCCAAGGCTTTTACGAGTTTCTCGAATTTGACCACTTATTGCATCACGCAAGCATCTGAAATGCCTGGAAATAGTCTGCAGGGCAAGTGTTGTGTATGGTTTTGCCGCCCCACATCCTGCTATGACATCAAACGATGAGACCACAATCTGCATCTGATGATAATACTGTTTGTACCTTCTATCAACCTGCCACAGTTGAAACATTGTAAATCAGACCTTGTCTTGAAAAGGGTCTAATTCTGGACCATATCCGAGACATAAACGGAATATACCATTCATCAACACCAGTGGAACACCCGGAATATTACTAATAGTTTGGGCAGGAAAATGTATGATCCTAGTAAGATAGGAAAAACAAATACACAATCATTTATATAGTTCTGTTTTTGTACATGTAGCCAGTATAAAGGATTGCACCCTCGAGCAAACATTGATTCAAGATATCATTGGAGGCAATGGAGAATAGCCTTGCAATTACAAACTCATAATTGCAGCGATGTAATAAGTCAAATAATAACAGCACCATGTTTATGATGTGCCATAAGAGAAATGTTCCTTGTTATGATAACACACTAGTAGCCTGTTTTTGCTATTAATTGAGTTTAGTGATAATTATGCTCCCATGTCTATGCCCTAACTCCTACATTACTATTTGAATAGAATTCCACTTAACTACAGAAATGTTCATAAGAAACAGTCTGTGACAGGATTGCAGAGAGAGGACACAAAATATCACTTATATTCCACGTAGAGGAAACTAGAATACATCACGAAACAAATGAGACATATTTCTTACCTCATCCAGCATTGTTAAAAGCTTTGTCAATTTGGTCTGCAATTCTTGTTTCTCAGCATGTGAAAGCTCACTTGCTGAGTTGCTGGACTCTTCAGGATTTGGAGGCCCATTCTTTGATCCATTGTCAACCTTCTTTGCATTGTTGATACCGTGTTCATCTGTGTATTGGTTTTTCTCTTTATCAGGCTGTTTTAATGCTTTTCGAACATTAACAACTTCGTCAAGCAGTTGTTGGGCTGCTTTAAGGTACTTGGAATGGGGAATGGTTCTTGCACAACTAGTCATTCCATAGGGTGATAAATCTCCTTTAGTCAAGTCTTGATTCCCTCCGGGAAAACCTGGTGGCAGATATTCAGCATTTCTTGATAGTTCATCTCTTGAAGATCCATTTCTATCACCACTTTCACCCATAACCGATATATTTGGACTTAAGAATGAAGCAAAGCCTTGATTGGGATTTAGATTCCGGTAGGGGATGGAGGGCATTTGAATTCCAGATGAAACTTGGGTGCCAAGGCTGAGAGATAAGCCCTGGGCCTGCAGATTCTGCCCACCATGAAGAATGCTAGAAGGACCACCCATTGACTGCATGACCAATATCTCATTTCTACTATCCCTCCATGCATTGAAATCATGCTCTCCAATTCGTGATCCGCTAAGATTTGATATTATCTGTTGCTGCTGTCGCGTTGAAGCTGAAGCCTCTGCAGGCTGAATTTCAATGCAGCTATTTTGCTGCTGAGAACTTCCATCCAAGGCATCAGAATATGATCCTGAATTCATATAAACCATCATATTGCCAGGAAGAACAGGTGCCTCCGCATAGGAACCTGGCAAATACATAATTGGTGTAGCTTCTCTTGGACTGTTGGAACTTGTGTAATAAGTAGCCATTTATTTAATCCCAAATCATTCCACCCACATCTCAAAGTCCCCTGTTAACTGTTATAATCAGTGAAACAGCCTAAGTTAACAAAAGCTCTAAATATGCACTGAAGCAACTCATGGCGCACTCACTCTCACATGAGGAAAGAAAAATAAAAGAAGTACGAGGAAAGAATGGACGGATGAATCGAAATGTTCAGTGCTTTACATTTGAGTTTTTGTTCCACGTTCATAAAAGAACTGTTAATAGTTAGGATTCACCAAATAGGGAGTAATTCACAAAGACTAGGCATTACAAGCATATATGAAAAAACCTGACGTAAACAGAAGCCATCATTATGAAACTTTTGAGTTACAATAGCAAACAATCAACAACTGCAAATTAAAACATGAAAAAGAAATCCTTTCTTCAAATTTTCATCCACCACTCATGCTTTGGAGATTTTCAAGGAAAAAGGAAATTTTGATAGAAAGGACTTTATTTTTTAGGAAAGAAAAGTTTTTTCCCTACTAATCTAGAAGAAGAAAGCAAGTAGCAGTAAGGCCAATAACCCAAAACAAACTATCTTACACAAAGGGCTATCAAATTTACAAACTATGGATAATAAGAACTTTGAAGAGCAAAAACTAACACTTGAGAAAGATCCCGAGATAGAAAGAACAACTCAATCAACAGCAATAATATGCCCAACAAGTCAAAAAGGATGATAAAACAAAGCAGGAACCCAGTTATCTGCAAATCCCAACAGACAGTCACTGAAAAAATAGAAGGAAGAATCTCCAAACCATATAATATGTTCCACCTTCAAGCAGAGAGAGAGAGAAAGAGAGTAAACGAAGAAAAATGAAAAAGAAATACTCACAAAAATTTTAAAAGAAAAGCATAATGAAAGAGATAAATGTCGCAGAAATTAAGCAATAAAAAATTACCTGGAAACCAGCAACACCTGTGGGTGTTTTGGGGAACAGAAGATCTCGAAGACAACAGTCGATCGGCTGATACACAAACCGATCCCAATACAACATAACAACAACAACACTACACTTCCCTTTTCACAACACAACCCTAGGCATACAAATACAAGGACATAATTAACACCTGGAAAAACATAAGAAAAATGAAAAGAGAAGCAAAAAAAAAAAGCTACCTTTTTTGTTCTTATTGGAAAAGAAAAGAAGGTGATAATTGAAAGCAGCAATGGATTTTCTCACTGTTGATTTTTTTCTCTCATCATATATTCTCCATACATCACTCCATCGAAAACCCACGTGAGCATCTTTCTGTTTCTTCACTTTCTCTTCCTCTCTAACACAACTACTGTTGCTACGTTTGCTTCTCTCTACAAAAGGTGTACTCTTTTAAGCAAATGATAGCTTCCTCTTTCTAAAGCTATCTTTGTTTGGCCTTCTTCTTCTTTTTTCTTTGAAAGCTCCTACTTTTCAAGAGCTTTTTGGTTGCTGCTTGAAAACCCAGTTGCAGCAGAAGCAGTATAGTAGTAATAAAAAAAATCGACCTCCCTCGTTCTTCTTGTTATGACTATTGCTTCTGAGTATTATTGTTGTTGTTGTTTCTCTTCTTCTCTTATTACCCGTCTTGTTGTTGGTGGTGTTTGCTTAATTCTGGGTTTTTTGGCTGTTGAGGATTGAGTTTGGTTAAGGAGTTCAATCTCTAACCACTAGTTGGTAGACCTAAAACCCC
>JANIMX020000562.1:941318-952417 GCA_024582655.2 Erythroxylum kunthianum
GATCGAATTGCTTGCTAGGTGTTGATCTAGGCTAATCAATTATGCATGTATTATGCTTAGGAGTTTAAAATTAATCAGCCAAAGATCATAGGAAGGACATGAGTTTCAACTTTCTATACATGTATGAAAAACGGATCGCACAATTGTGCCACATGCTCGAGAAAAGAGCCACATTTTATATCTGAATGTGGAGGTCTTTTGTTCCTCACAATGTCTTATTTTACAGCCCACAAGGGAGACGAAAAAGGAAAAATATAGGGATATACCTTTTAGATAATTACATAGAGCAAACCAATAAAAGAATTGCATTCGGTATTGCATTGAAAGTGCAAACAATATAGTGACGACAAGCCCTGCAGATAAGAGGGGGAAAAGAATCACAAACGTGTAACATGTTAGTTTCCCAGATTGGAACATCAGAAAATGACTACTTCCGTCTTCAAATTTTATGTCCATGGCACAAAATGCAACAGATATCTCCCTTGCTCACTTGTCTATCAATGCAAAAGATATATACCGATAAACACACTTGGTCCATGAAAAAGCAATAAGCGAACAAAAATGCCATGTATGACCTTCATTTTGGAGGGTATTAGTTGCGGTGTCAAGACGTAAATGCAAAAAGCCTATCTGTAATCTTTGTGCGACAAATTGGACATTCAGAACAAGCCAGCGAACAAGATTTACACACTGCAAAAGATACATGAGAGAAAGTTATAACAGTGAAAATAATAGCTCCATTCACAAAAAAGAGAAACTGCAGTGACTTACAACAAAAATGTCGACAAGGTAGAAGAATTGCTGCTGTTGGTGATTCAAAACAAACTTTACACATATGGGAATTGGCATCTCCATTTCCTTGGCTCATTAGTTCTTTTTCCTTCATTTCTTGCATCCGTGCCTGAGAATAAAAATTAGAATCTATATGGGCACCTAAAAAAATCAACCAAAATCATTCAAATCACTTAAATATAAAATTGGTAATCCTTGGGCATCTACTTATACATGAAATTTACGAGCCTCGAGACATAAAAACGATACATAATTAAATGTAATAGGAAGACAAAAGGATCAACTTAAGCTATTACCTATAATGAAAATACAGATCAGCAGTCATCCACATAAGTAACTTTCCAAAGATTGGAGATCTGGACAACTAGAAAACTTAGTCCAGCATCGATACCATTTGAAGCCCAAAGAACATATGCATTTTATACAAGTTAGCTTTCAAACAAGTAAAAAGAAAATATGCCTTGCACAGATGTGTCTTAGACAGACCGTTTGAACATGGAAAAAACATTAGACACATGTAACTACATATGCCTCTGCAACAATATTTATCTTCATATTTAAAAAAAAAACAATATTTACCTTCAAGCGCATGACTAGAGGCTCTTCTCTTGGAGTTTCATCAGCTGGTTTTGATGTATCCAATGCTTGTGCCTCTCTCAGGTCAACACTATGGTCAATGCCATTGGTTTTTGGATCAATCCCATCAGCACTCAAGTCAGGGGAAGTTCCCCCTTCTTTCTTTAATCTAGCAACAAGCACCCACATGTTGGCTAAATCATTTTCTAAAGCCTGTTCCCTTTTCTTCGCCTCTTCAGCTTTTTTCCTATATTCCTCTTCAATGAATGCCTTTTCAGTTAAGGCTGCCTCAAGAGCTGCCTCCCGCTGTTTCCGTGCCTGTAGTTCCATCTTAAGATCATCAGGATCAAGATCCCAGGATTCGAAGTCAGCAGAATGCATTCCGAAAGTATCATTTCCTCTGCCATAAAATCTCCCTTTCCTCCCCAATCTTGAACCATCACTATACTTCCGGTTCACACCATTCACAGATTGCATGCCTCCATTTCTGGAATGTGCCGAATCTCGAGCAGCAAGCAGTTCTTTTTCTAACTTTGCATTCTGAATAGATAGCTTGGTGACTTCACTCGCCAAATTCTTCAGTTCAACTGCAGCAGCAGAAGCAAGTTCCTTTGCATAGGAGGCCTCTTCTGCTAGTTTCTGATTTTGAACATGTAACCCACTATTTTCCTCGGACAGCTGAACATGTTCTAGCTTCAACTTTTCATTCCCCATCTCCTGTTCAAGTAAGAAATTCATACTCAATACATTGTTCGTTATGTAACCATCGGAAAAATCTAAAATATGGATGGCATGAGGCCTATCACAAGATTCTTAATCTAAATATTCCCCAGTAATGCCATTTTCAGGATTTCTTTCCAAAGCAGCGCCAATATATTATGGGAATGATTGCAAGACATTACATGAACCAAATACTAAGCAGTTTCAGATCATGGTGGAAATTTAGACCAAAAGGTGCAGTTCTTAAATTTATCAACCAGAAAGTAGCTCAGTCCTGTACTCATAAATTCATAGCAAGATTTACCTGTAACTGAACTTTCTTTTTCAATTCATCAACAAATTCATCAGGAACAGAATGCTCGGAAGTAAATGATAATTTATTGCCAGAAAATGTTGCCAATTGCTGTTCCAGGACACTAACTTTTTCTTGTAATTCGTTGTTCTCAGAGCTCTGCCAATAATAAAGAATATTCAAAAGTAAGAACAGGATCCACCATCAGTAAAATGGCCAGCAGCATCCTTAACCAAGAGGGAACAAAGTTTCAAGTTCAACTACACTAGAAGGATGAAAAAGCAAAATTAACCAAGGGGACAGAAACCATGGATAATGTCTGACAAACCTTAGTTTGCAGTTGTTCCTGAAGGATACGGTTGTCTGCTGATTTTATCTGCAGGACAAATAAACGGATTTACATAAGCAAGAACTTCACCATCCACCAACACAAACAGAATAAGGTAAGCTATATCAGTCATAAGATTCTCACTAGAGACATGCTGTAAGTCAGCAAGACAGTATATATCTTCTACTAAATTCCAAAGTAAATAGAGTTGCTCCTAACAAGGATATTCAATTATTTAAAATCGTTTTTGGTTGTTAGCAAGAGAATAATTGAGTAAAAGAGAAAAAAACAGTAATCAGCTAAATGATATGGAGTTCTTTTATTTTCAAGTATTCATGCAAAAGTACTTTTCCATCCTCATCCACCACTATGACAGTCATCTGGTGTAAATCCAAGCCACGTTAAGCATCCAAGACCCGGAGTTTGCAACACAATTTCAGAGAGTCAAATGTCAAGAGATAAGATGCTCACCTCCAGTTCAAAAGCCTTTTCATTACATTGGGTCATCAGTCTCATAACTGTCTGTTGCACACAAATTAAATTGGCATACTAAGCGTCCACTATAAGAAAGCCATAAATGAGTATGGCAAGATGTAAATGAATGTACCTGCTGCATATCCACCAATGATGCATTGGCAATCGAAGCCTCCCCATTCTCAATGATTCGTTGTTCTAGGGCTCCCATTTGCCTTCTCTTTTCATGAATCTCACGTTCCAAGTTCTGGATCTGTATTTAAGAGATGTATCTCTTAATCAAGGGAATAATAAGCAAAAAGCAAAGTATTTGAGTTGTTGAGAGCTAGACTTCACGCATTTTACTGTTCATTGAAAACCAAACCCAAGGATGAGTAAATGTCGGAGAAAAGGATCATATAAAGTTGTGTAATTCATCACCATATGAACCATAAAAACTAAAATCACGTAAGTTGGCTGGCAACCATAGGAAATATATTGACAAAATTAGGATGATGGTGCAAAAGATTGTAGATAAATTCAGAGGATTCCCCTCGTTACTGAAAATGAAGCTCCTACCCTTTAGGATAAGAAGACAGAAGGAAAGAGAAGATAACTAACTCTTTTTACATCATGACATTGACAACCAATTCCCCAAACTTTTCTTTGCATTTCGAATTAATTTTATGATACCAATAAAGATGCTTTTTCACGGGAAAGAAGAGGATTACTTGAGCTTTTGAACCATCTGGATCATTTACCGACTGCTCCACTAGGCGCTTCAAGGTACTGGTGCTAAATGCTATCTCTCCAGCAAGCATCTTAACCTGCTCGACAAGAAGGTCCATCTGGTCCTGCGTCATTCCCCCCTGCATCAAAGCACTAAGCAATCACTTACACTTTACTTTAAAAGACCAATAATATGCACATGTAGTGAAAACAAAACAAAAGCAAGATAAAA
Source organism: Erythroxylum kunthianum (assembly GCA_024582655.2). Taxonomy (NCBI): domain Eukaryota; kingdom Viridiplantae; phylum Streptophyta; class Magnoliopsida; order Malpighiales; family Erythroxylaceae; genus Erythroxylum; species Erythroxylum kunthianum. The sequence continues at coordinate 945,441 of JANIMX020000562.1, forward strand.
CTTTAAGTGCTCAAAAACAGGAAAATTCCAATAATTCTTCCAATGAGTAACACTTAATAAGAAACAATAACAAAATGAAACGATGAATCTTGTCATCGTTTATGACAACTCCTTGACTATTTAACCATCTGCAAGTCTTGAATAATCTAACTTATGATGGTTTGAATTAAATATCATCACTACTTTTCAAAGACAAAAACCATAAAATTGTCAATTTTTTTATAAGGTTGACTAAAGCAATCTATTCAGTTTTAAGATAATCACATCAAATTACGGTTAGATGAAACTGATAACAACGAAATTATCACAGTGAGCCAAATGAAAAGCAATCAACGCAAAGAAAGAGATTTGGAACATTATGAGGCTTGAGTTGACAAGCTACTATGCAAGCAAGACTAGAGAAGAAAGTTTTGCCTTTAGCAATGAAAAAATGTAGCCAAACATGAGCATTTCTTGGATTTATGACTAGGTAGCAAATTAAAAACATAAAATAGCAGAAATTGGTAGAACGTACAGCTGTCAGTTTAGAAGCAGTTATAAGTTCACCAGCTTGAGTTGATTCAGTAATTGTACTGCTACCCGGTGAGAGTTCATCATTCCACTTGCTAGAAGATCTTTTGTGTTTAAATTCATGAGATGTATTTGATGGCTCTGCAGAAGGAGATGTAGAGTCTTTTGCACTCTCACTTGTACCGTCTCTCACAGCATCAAGCTTTAGAAAAAAGCGATAACAAAATATGAACATCAACAACCAACATCAGAACAAATACAAATCAAATTTAAATGCAAAGAGTAGGTCAAATGTAATAAATGCTCATGCAAATAAAGGAGAATAGGCAGTTACAGAAAACAAAAGTAGTTACCGCATATTCGGCCACAATGGAGACTATTGAAAAGAAAAAATGATGAAAACTACTTGAGTTAATAGTATTGAGCAACCAAAATTTTCAACAGAAAGGGGTTCGGACAACAAACAATTACAACTTCATAACACACAATTTGATACAACAGAACAATGCTGTTGTAGCCATGTCTTTGTTATAAAGGATGTCTTGGTATCTGAGATATCACCAGCAATACCCCAATGGCAATAACAACTTGTATGAGAAGCATAAACGAAAAAAGAAAAAGAAACATCAACAAAAGCAAGCCCTAGTCCTCAATACAATCAGTAACTTTCTCAGACTGAGGCTTACCACTCCAAGATGAAAAAGAATTGATCTATTCATATTATTCAACATTTTATACTATATAAAGATGGAAACAGAACTCACATCATCCTCAGCAGAGTGACTCCGGTGATGACCTGCAGCGCCACTCAAACCAGGAATGGTATCCTTTGTGGAAACAAGTATAAGTTTAGTTAGCCTCTGGATTCTACTCATGAGAGCAGCTTTGGCTTCCTCTTCTTCCTCCAATCTTGACTGCATCTTGACTTGACCCTCTTCCAACTGTTTAATAGAAGAAAAGGTTTAACTTCAAATGCATGACAAAATACAATAAGAGCACCGATGTATGTAACCATACAATGGACTTTGAGAGAAAGACACAAAAACAAAAACAAAATCAATTGACCTGTTGTCGTAAGCTAATAATCTCTTCATGACTGACACCAGGAAGCATCCCTTGCTTTAACTGATCAAGTTCCTGTTTGAGGGTTGATATTTCTTTCTGGTACTTCTTAATCAAAGATTTCTCATCAATAATCTGGAAGTATTTTTCAAAGCCACTATTAGAATAGGCTTCAAGCAGTAATTTCTATTAATTACCATTGGCAAATCGTATCAAGTGGCGAGATCATGCCCTACCTTGTTACGTGAAGCATAAATCTCAACTCGCTTCGCCCTGCTAGCAAACTTCAGTGTATTATGAGTTTCCTCCAAATTAGTAGATGCAGGAGTAACCGTGCAAATAAGCTGTACACCAACATGACTTTCAGTAGAACATACAAAACTTTTGTTTCCTGTTAAAAAATAACAAATCGTTGACAGTCCAAAAACTCACTGATACATGTCCATGTCCACTCAATGAGGACTGCAGCAATCGAGTGAGTTTGGAGTCTCGATATGGAACATGAGATGCCCTTCCTTCACTCAACTTTCCAATTACCTTTCGGTGAGAACCACAGTGTCAATAGATTTTCCAAGTTTACAATTACAAACAAGCCAATAAACTCATTTTAAGGGTTTCACATAAAACAAGTAAAATGGATAATCTGACTGATGCTATATTTAAAACATCCATTAATTATAAGAAACATTAGCAGCTATTATCAGGTTTCTCTTAAAAATCCAGCATCCAATCAAGAAAAGAATGTCCAGACTAATAACTTGGGAAACGTATCAAATTGTCCCCATAACACACTCTCAGCATATGTTCCGCTCTTATAAATGAACAAATAATGACTGAACAAGAAAATGTAAACAAAAGAAACTAGAGATGCTTACAGTTCCAAGAGTTAGAAGACTTTTGTTTATGTAAGATCCTTCCTTTCTCCTTAGTCCAGTTGTCTCAGTTTTTGAACTCTCAGACCCAGCTAGATCAATCAGATTCTAAAACATAAGACAAAAGAAGGCAATAAATGAGCAACAAAGTTATAAAAATGTTCAAATTTATGCAAAGCGAGCAGCTTATAACTTACAAGTTGAGAGAAAATCACTCCATCATACTCATCACCATGTGCACTACTCTCAATCATCTACAAACAAAGAAGCAGATCAATGAAAAATACAATTGGAATAAAAATAATTTATTTCATATAATTGAGTAATCCACAAAGCCCACAGTAATTACAAATGGTTTCTAGATAGATGACAGGATGAGAAATTAATAGCATGCATCAAATGTAAATGTTGCAGGAATCAGCTTGAGTTTCACCCAGTTCCAAACGTATATCCAGTTCAGTAAAGGAGAGTCCAACGAAAGACAAAGGCTTTAGTTTAACCACGGTGATTTATTTAAAGCATTGGGAAAATGCAATGGTGATTGTCTGAAATCATTACCTCATATCATTAGCAGATAAACATGAGATCACACGCATACAGATAAAGGAAAAGAACATAGGATTTTACGGTTCAACAAGTTCGACTACATCCACAGACAGCCACTTTGTATTGATGGAAAAAGGTAATTTTAACTTTATTTAGACATAGGGTTATTCCTTTCACAACATGAACGAAGGAAGTTGTGTCATCAAAGTTAAGATGTTAAGAAAAGTATGACCAAATCGATAGTTGGCCGCTCAGCTAGGAGCTACAAGTGTCAAAGCATTAAGTGGAGTTATAAGACAGCTCACATTTATGCCCAGGAATGATGCATGTAGTACAGGTTATATCTTCTAAATCATAAACAGGTAAGAAAACAAAGAAACATGCTGCAGTCACTGTATTGGTTAATGCATTCAAAATTGTGTAAATAAATGTACTAGATTGGGTAATCAAAGTGGCCAATTATAAACCAGTATTAAATTGGTTATTAATGTAATAACTGATAGCAACAGCAGAAAAAAGACTTGTGAACTTTGAGTAATAAATTATAGACTCACATGTGAGATTAGACAATTAGTTATTAGACAGCCCATCAACACTAGCTTACCAGTGTGAATATTGTGTGGCTTCGGCTACTCAGCAGATTAAAATTATTTGAACCAACATGACGATGTTCTGCCAATATCAAGCATCAATTGACAACTTTGTGGTCAGAGGCCTTTCCAGATATAAAAAAACATACAAGGAGAAAGGCAAACAGAGTTCCCTAGATAACTACCTTCTCCAGCAGCAATAAAAGAAAGTGCATGCCCAGGAGACAAAACCACTTCTTCCTTTATACCCTCCACGTACGTGCCCTAGAAAAGTGGCACAATAGTAAGCATGAGATCAATGTACAAGATACAAAAGTTTACATCAAAAGAAATTAACACCTGTCTGTATTATACATAGGAAATAAATAGTTAGTGGATTTTATGGGATAAGATTATTAGTTAGCTGTATATTTATGTATATCCTATAATTAGTTGTATGATTGTGTATATCCTAATTTATAGGATATATTTTAGAGATATTTCATGTATATATTCTTGTAAACTATTCAGTAAAAACAAAATAGAATTATTCTGCTTTTACGGTGTCAAAGCCACCGGCTTTTATTTTTAGAAACTTCTGCCCAAAATTTGTTCTTATGCAAGGGAAGGTAGCTACTAAAACCTAGGCAAGGAGCATGTCAAAAGTCACTGCTACCGGTGGGGTCTCTCCATTAGACAGCACTGCTGTAACCCACACAAGGGACTTACCAAACATTCAAGCAGCCTACCATCTGAATGGAAAGAATTGTCTGAAGTGGTCTCAACTTGTTTGAACATTCTTAAAGGGAAAGGGCAAGCTGAGCCATTTTTTGGGGACTGGAAGCCAAAACTAATCCTAGATTTGACGCATGGGATGAGCAAGATTCCATGGTTATGTCAAGGCTGTGGAACTCAATGAATCCTGAGATAAGTGACACTTGACAAATTTAGAGAGTTTTGTTAGAACTATCTCTCCTCTTCGAGAGTTTTCATTATATAGAGAATATACATGCTGATTTACAGCCCCTACATTATCACGTTACCTCTGCAAACTACCATATACAAAACTGTTATAAACACCTACAACTAACATATCCTAATTTAAGGAAACAATCAAGACTGAATAAAGCTGTACAAATCTACTGATTTTAAATGACCAGGAAATCAGCACTTTCCTTTGACATTCCCCTCAAATTGATGTTGGGCAATTTATAAGCATCAATTTGCCAATAAGAAAATGATGGCGCTGACAGGGCATGGATTTGGTGAAGATATCCGCAAGCTGGAGAGTGGTGGAAATGTGTGGAAGAGTGATAACCTTGCGATCGAAAGCATCTCGAATGAAATGACAATCAACCTCTATGTGTTTTGTGCGCTCATGGTAGACTGGGTTAATAGCAATTTGAATGGCACTGGTGTTGTCAGCATGTAGAGGAGTAGGCTGCGACGGGGAGAAACCAAGCTCTGTGAGTAGACCACGAAGCCAAATGATCTCAGAGCATGCAACAGACATGGCACGGTACTTTGCCTCAGTGAATGATTTGGAAACACAATCTTGCTTTTTTCATTTCCAAGAGATAAGTGCATCACCAAGGAAAATACACCATCTAGTAGTAGATTTTCGAGTATCCGGACAACCTGCCCAATCAGCGTCGCAGTAAGCCTGAAGTTGATGGGAGGAAGCAGTAGGGAAAAATAAGCCACGACTAGGTGTGCCAAGGATGTATCGAATTATGCGACGAACAGCAGCTAGGTGAAGATGTCGAGGTGCTTGCATGAACTTACTGACAGTATGGACAACATAAGAGATGTCTGGTCGAGTTATGGTCAAATAGATAAGGCTACCGACCAACTTTCTGTAGAGAGTTGGATCTTCAAGAAGCTCCCCTTCGTCACGCCTATATTTGACATTAATTTCCATAGGAGTGTCCACAGGTGTAGTAGTTGTGAGTCTTGCTATTTGAACCAAATCCTGAATATATTTTTGTTGATTTAAGAAGAGACCCTGAGATTGACGATGCACCTCAATCCCTAAAAAATAGGTAAGCTGACCAAGGTCTTTCATGTGGAAAGTCGAATTCAACAATGTCTGAATCGTAGAGATAGCAGTCCTATCGGAACCAGTGATAATGATATCGTCCACATAAACAAGAAGGACAACTATGCCACTAGAGGTCCTCTGTAGGAAAAGAGAAGAATCATACTGGCTTTGCACAAAAGAAAACCCAAGAAGAGTACTGCGAAATTTGTTAAACCATGATCTTGGTGCCTGTTTTAAACCATAGAGAGAACGTTTTAGTTTGCAAACGTCAGTGGGAGAGGCAGTAGGCATACCAAAGGGAAGTTTCATATAAACTTCTTCTTTGAGATCACCATGTAAGAATGTGTTTTTGACATCCATTTGATGTAAGGGCCAAGATTGAGAGGCTGCAAGAGCTAGTATGGTGCGCACTGTGGTCATCTTAGCAACGGGTGCGAATGTCTCATCATAGTCTAAACCATATTCTTGCTTGTTGCCAAGAACTACCAATCGAGCCTTGTAGCGGTCGAGTGAGCCATCGGAACGAAGCTTGATGGAAAACACCCACTTACTCCCAATGGGTTTCACAGATGGGGGACATGGAACAATATCCCAGGTCTGGTTTTCTTCAAGTGCAAGAAGTTCAGATGCAATAGCTTTCTGCCAACACTCATGTTCCACTGCTTGTTTATAACACGAGGGAATAGAAATAGAAGACAAGGTTGCTTTCATAGATAAAGGAGGGGTGAATCCAAACCTATTTGGAGGTCGACGAACCCGAGTACTTTGTCGAAGAGGGGCAGGTGGAGTTGTTGGAACAAGATCAACAGTCGGGGAGTGAGATGGAGGGGGCTCGGGCACTTCGGGAATCATGGTGGATGTGGGACGAGGACGTCGTTGGTATACGAGAAGAGGCTTAGGGGTCAGATCTGCAGAAGGGTCACGAAACAAAGGCAAAACAGAAAATAAAAAAGAGGGAGAAGAAGAATCTTGGTGAGTTGTGAAAAAATACTGATTTTCTAAGAATATTACATTTCTTGAAATTCGAATACGATTTAGAGTTGGATCATAACAAAGAAAACCTTTTTGGTGTACAGAATACCCTAGAAACGCACATTGGACTGATTGAGCTGTGAGTTTGGTGCGTTCATGTCCAGGAAGGTGAACAAAACACACACAACCAAATGTACGAAGATTAGAATAATTTGGAGGATGACCAAACAACTTAGTGAAAGGAGATACATGGTTTAATGAAGGAGAAGGCAGCCTGTTAATAAGGTGGACAGCAGTGGAGAGAGCTTCACACCAGAACCGAGAAGGTACGAATGACTCTAATAAGAGAGTACGGACAACATCAAGAAGATGTCGGTTCTTCCTTTCAGCCACCCCATTTTGTTG
>JANIMX020000562.1:1140916-1153654 GCA_024582655.2 Erythroxylum kunthianum
AAAGACCCCGCAGTGGAGAACCGGCCCGTTGGGAGCCAAGACACTTTGCAATGCTTGTGGGGTGAGGTACAAGTCTGGTCGGCTTTTTCCCGAGTATCGACCAGCTTGTAGCCCAACCTTTTCGGGTGACGTTCACTCCAATAGTCACCGGAAAGTTTTGGAAATTAGGAAGAAAAATGAAATGACTGGTCCGGGATCCGATTTAAACCAGATGGTTTCGAAAGTTTTTTAGAGTCAGAGCTCAGAAGTAGGTTGAACCGGGAACCGGGTTAGTAGTTAAGTTTGTAGGACTTCACTTGTTACGGGTTATACGAGGTTGTATTCTTATTTTAGATAGATAGATAGATAGATATAATTTGTAGTTTTTTTTAAATAATTATTTCTTAAGTTATTATTTTTTTACCATTTGTTTTGTAGGGGTATGTTGTTGATGGTAGGAAAGTGGAGTTTAAAACTAAGATTTTGCAGCTATCTCCCTGATTGAATGAGTAATTTCAGTACTGGTTTTATTAATAGAATATGGAACAGATAGATGATCTCAGTCTCTATGGATTTGATTTGCCTTTTCATTTATCTCGCCGGCCCGGAAGTGCCATGTGGGAGGTGGAAAGACGAGATTGGGTCGCTATTATTATGAAGGTGGGGATACCTCCCCCCAAGTGCCAAAAACCAAAGGACTAAACTAAGTCAAATTATGTGTGTGTGTCCCAATAATGAACCGAAGCTACAAGAAAAAAAGACATCAAGGCTAACGGCTGCATTTACAAGTGGACGCTTTTGATGCAGATTGATTCGACTCTTCTTTCCATGATTTCCAGGAATATGAGCTCAAATATCTTGTCCCTGTTGCCTTTTAAAAAGACAGTTGGCTAACCAGCTGCAACTAGTCCGCCTGATTATTTGACCTGGTGTAATTGACTCTATAAAGAAGAATACAGGAAACATGTTCCCTTTCAAGATTGACACCTATGGCTATATTCCAATCCATCACACACACTTCTCTTTTTATATATAACAAACCCATCGTTACAACCTTATTCTTTATGTAACTTGAGCAGGGAACTGCTTTTATTTTCTGTAAAACGCATGATTAGTTCTCAGGGAAGACTACTTGATGGTGAAAGCAATGAAGATCCTACAAGGGTTCTCTTCAATCATGGAACGCCTTGATCACATTTCTCCTTAGAGGAGCAAGTCAATATATATATGTATATCATTCACGTTATGAAGTCCATCCCATATGAGAACACCACAAAACAATTTGTGCTGCCAAATTCCATAGTTATCTGTGACTATAAAACATTGAAACATTATTCCAAGTCATACTTCCAATAAAATTACTGTACAGATTTAAACTGCTCTATGTTGCTCAAAATTCCTACTGCCTAATTATGCAAATAATCACAAGCAGCACCTTTTTTGCAATGCCCACTTTCATGGAACTTGCACACTCTCTGTCCTTTAAAGGAGGGCCTGGAAGAATCCCCTCCTCTGCTAAACGAGGGTTGCCTATTCCATGGTTTACTCCCATGACTAGAATCACCACCCTGAGAACTTCTCTCTCTTTGGCTGGACAATCTGTCTCCACTTTGATTCTTTTCAGTTGCCCACCCACTCGAGTTTCCACTAGGAGTTGCCCAACCAGGATTTGCATTCCCAGAACGCGATCCTTGACCTGGTGCAATCCATCCCGCATTTACATTTACCGGTGCCGGCCCTTGACCAGGTGGTGCCCAACCTGGAAAGGAATTCCCAGGTGCTTGCCCTTGAATAGGAGCAGTCCAACCCATATTTGCAGATCCAGATCCTTGACCTTGCCTAGGTGCAACCCAACCTTGGTTAGCATTTCCAGGTCCAGGCACTTGGGCAGGTGCAACCCATCCATGATTTGAATTTGCAGGTACAGGCCCACCCCAAGCTACATTGGGATTTCCAGGAATTGGACCCCAGCCAGTGTTTTGATTGTCTGTCCCTTGTCTCGGTGTAGGGCTTTGATTATCTGTAATATTCATTCCCCATGGCACATTTAGTGGCGGAGCCGCAGGCTGAGCATTTGATTGTCTAAGTGCTGAAATTTTCCAAGCATCCGATATCACCAAATTTGAAGTGCCCGGGACAACAGAAGCAGCCGTTTGACTTCCTGGAGTCAAGGATGCCGCAGAATTATGGAGAGAGGTTGGTGCATCACGCCAGTTACCATACGCACTAGGTTGGGTGGGCATAGGGATTGAGTTATTTGGATCTAACTTCTGGGAAGAGGAAGCTTCCCATGCTTGAGATCCATTTCCAGGTATAGCGCTTGAACTATTCATTCCTGAGTTTGCAATGATACCAGACATCCATCCTTGAGATCCAGCAGGAATATTACCATTCACAGGTTGAGCTAAGTTGTGAAGACTTTTCATATCAATAGTTGCACTAACAGAACCACTGGAAATAGCAGTTGGAAGCATATGAGAATTGAGTTGTACCCCAGGGGATTCACCAGAAACTGTTGATTGAGAATGCATTTGAGATAAATTTGCATTACCCAAATGCATACCTGCTTCTGGCTTTGGAACTGAACTAATTGTATGTGAGATATTTGTACCATCTACATGCTCACGCATCTCTACATGCCCACTTATCTTTGTTGATGATGTCTGTGGAGTACCATTGTGAGATAATTGGACGTTATCTGATAAAACGGCTGCATGATGGTGTAACTCGCTGCTTCCTGCTGAAAATCGGTTAGCTTCAAAGAGTGATGTAGGAGATTGAGCCTGAGTGGGTGACCATTGGCTTTCATAAGCTTGCCCCTTTTTTCCACTGGGAGCTTGTGCTGGAGTAGGAGAAGGAAGATTTGTATCAGAAGCCCACCTATCTGTAGCATTATTGGGGACATTAAGGAGAGTTGGAGCAACTCGGACCATAGAATTAGTGTTTTCAGCTTGAGGCTTCAAATTTTCTCCAGAATTGGTAGAATACAAGGACGATGGATGTAAATTCTGCACCAACTGAGTCTTCAAGAGACTGTTATCCACAGATGGAGGCTCTTTCTGAATATTTCCAGATAACGCCTCAGTCAAAAGTATAGAATCATCTTGCTTCTCTGTAGTTCTCCATATCCTCAAGTCAGAAGGGAAATACCCAGTATTACTCCATTTTCTCAGCTGTACCGTTGAAAATGGTCCTTGAATTTTTCCAGATGGATCTTTGTAATGCCAAATCTTTTCAGTTTCACCGGTTCTGGAAATAGATTGAGTTGACCCTGAAGAAGGAGGTGCAGGTGAAGTGCTTGGCATAATCTGAGGTGCAGATTCTGGTTTTAGAAGTGAATGAGCACTGTAAGTTTCTGAATTTGGAGAAGTTTTTTGCTTCTCCCAGTTTTCTAGTAGATTTGCTTCTCTTTCTCTCCCTTGATTCCATTGATTGTCATTTACAATCTCATCAGTTCCAACTGCATCTTCCACTCTGCTCAGAAAACCTTTATTAGACATGCTTCTGTTTAAATCCCGGTTCATGCTTGAGTAATTCCTTGTTCCAGCCCAAGAATCGTTTGTAGTAAAACCTCCTTTTCTTGGAGAAATTGGTTCTTGTCCTCTTACTCCAGCCAAAGAATCATTCATTGTAAAACCTCCTTTCCTTGGAGAAATTGGTTCTTGTCCTCTCCTGCTAAAACTACTGCTTCTAGGTCTCATGTAATTTTCTGCAACAACAATTGGTACGATACAGTTGAATGACACAGAATATGATACAATGAACTATACAGAACTCAGTGAGGGAATCAAGCAAATGAGACCTTGTCCCTTGTCATCATTATCTCCATCTTCTTCAGATTCATAGCTTGGGTCCATTTTTGGATCAGCATGTATTTCAGGAATCTCTTCCAATCTACGATGGCGCTCCTGAGGAGACTTCAAAAGCTGCAATTTCTCCACACATTCTCTGAGCGTAGACAGAAGTTAAGAAATACTACAATACTTGTATATAATTGCAAGAATTTCTGGGAAAACATGTGACAAGTAATAAATTCGGCAATATAAAGATTTCTGAATTCAGACTTTAAAGCTTTAATTTCCTATCATCTGTATGATTTTGACCATATCCTATCCTTGGTGAAATTTTACTGTAAAATCCCTATTCTTTATAGGTATACACCAAGAAAGAGACAAAAGTCTTGGCGTAGACGAAGATTTGAAGCCAACACAGAACTCACAACAATACTACAACAACAACAACACCCAGCAAAAATCTCGCTGACACGCGGGGTCTGGAGAGGTCCAGTAGTACGAGAACTCACAACAGTCATTCATCTAAATCTATCTCCCCATCTAGTTCACATTTAACATATAAGAACAAGCTTTGCTGTGATAAAAGTTTCAGAGCTCTACAAACGAATTCATATAATGGCAAGATGAATTTAAGCATATCTTTCAAGTCTATTTTCTAACCTAAAGCCTATATAATATGGTAGCTTGTTCAAGAGGTCATAAAGTTGCTCATTTTTGCACAAGTTAAAAAAAAGCCGTAGATTTATAAACTGCTGATATTCCTCAACTTGTACTCTAATTTGAAAATGGAAAGAATACCAAGTAAGATTAGCTTTCATGGCATGTATCCATCAAGATGACACAAGTCCAAATCATTATATAACTAAATAATGGTAACTATTCAGATCTTCAAAAGGATATTCCTTTCTTCGACCCAAATCACTAGCTCGATCTCGAAGATGACTGAGACGAGTAATTTCGGTTTCCAATGCCTGCCACATAATAAGAGAATCATAAGATATCAACTCAGTTTACATAAAGTGGAGCTTGTTGGAGTGCTCCAGAGGTATTCTTTTTATCGTTGTTTTGAAAATTGTATTAGTTCAACAACCAGACAGATGATATACCATCAGCAACACAGTTAAACTTCTTATATCATCTTCAACCCATCATTTTGAAATTCAACATGAATTTTCAACATGCATGGTTACTATCCTAAGATTGAGTCCCTCAAGTATGCTAGAAGATAGTTCTATACAGTTATATTACTAAGAAGTGACCATATCATCCCCATTATTTATGCTCAAAACTTACATCTTCAACTCTGACAGCCTGAATTGCCATAGCCTTTTCTTGAATGTCACCCTACAAACAGCACGCAATTCAGAATGAAGAACGTCCAGTAACTTAACAAAACACTACAAAGTAATGCTGCCTCACCACAGTCAAGCGATTAAGAAGTCCACATTTTATGCTTTGCCGAAGACGCTTGCATTCATCCTAGGACATCAGACAAGAAAGTTAACAAGCAGATCCAGCAAAATGAATGCAACCATTCAAGCCAACAGAATCATCAAGTACTGCCACTGGTTTGCAAAATCAATAAAGCTAAACTTCGTCCATCAATACCAACCCAAAAGCAAAGTAAGCAATGATTCTAATTTCTACAGAGTAAGACATGCTTTAGACAGTAAAAAAAACAATATAATCATCCCAGTTTTTTCACTCTAAATGAAGAGTTATAAAATTACATCAACCAAAGAAGTCATGTAAAGACACCAAAAAAGACAGAAAAAAGAACAAATAAAAGGGAATGACTTGTCACCTCAGTGAAATCTTGATTTGAGATTATATCAATTGTCACCACCTCTGTCTTGCTTAGATTTAATATTTCAAGTTGAAAAATGGCTGTTTTTTTGCCAACTCTGTAGGGCTCAGGAGCTTTGCTTGTACCTGCACAAAATATTATAATGAACTTATCCTACTATTACACAATTTTTATACTTCCACAAGGCAATATGATTAGTGCACAAGGCAAACATGAGGGTTTTACCTACAACTTGCACAAGCCTGTACAAATCTTGCTTTTGGGCACTGCCAGAGATTCTTATTCTCACAAAAGCACCAACAACTTTGTCATGAAATGCCTCCATATCTTCAATTAGATTCTCCACCAAACTGCGTTTCAAGTAAATTAAACTGATATTATGAATATCAATAGCTGCATAATCATCAAGGTTTGATTGCAGTCCTCTCCCATAACCCTTTTTCCGTGATTTGCGTTTCTTATCCTTAGTTGACTTCACAGTGGTATCATAGTTCCCATCAGCATCCAACTGATTAGCTTCAGTGTCAACAACACTCCCTTGCTGATCATCCACTTGGGAGTCCTCTTTCCAAAGGAAGTGTGACTCAAGAAGCTTTAACATTTCAAAATGGCCCACGCGTGGCTTCCCAAACAGACTCTGAAGCCTTGAATCACAAATTATTTGACTTTTGCGACGAGGATCACGGAGTTTGTTCCTTTTTATGTATTCCAGCAGGAGAGCTTGTACATCAAATTGAGAACAAACTGACTTGTCACCATTCCTCATGTGCATGACAAGCTCCAAAAGCTCCTTGGAGGCCCACTGAATTCTTTCATCAGTTGTTACCCCTTCAGCTCTATTGCCTGTTGCTGAGTTTGGTAAATTTCCTTCCCTAGAACGAGAATTCATTCGTTTTCTACCTCTTCTTCTTTTAGGGGCAGTCACTTCCGCATTATCAGAACTGTCTGATCCCGACCCTTTGTCATTGTGAATGTTATAAACTTCATCTGGTGAATCTTGTATACCCATGTTTATTTCAGGTCCTTTCCATGGGTTTTTAGCTTGAGCAATTTCTTCAGAAGTTAGAGAGAACCTCGCTTTTAGGTCAATCAAATAATCCTTGAAAAGATACTCCCAGCTGTTTTTGTCATCAAAATTTACATGGCCCTGCCAAAGTACAAAAGGACAAGTAGATACATCAGAATGAAAGTGCACTTACAAAAGTCAAGTCATAATGCACAACAAAAACTGAGATAAGATTGGTGTGGTAAAAATAAAAGTAGGAAGGCAAAGTAGATTCTCTTCTACAAGTAGAATCTCAAGTGATAAACCACTACAAATTATGTATAAACCAAGCATAAGTACAGGCCACATCCAGTTAGGAAGGGCTTAAGATCTTAACGATTGACTGATATGAAGGAAAAGAATGAAATCAGTAAAAAGGTAAGTCAACGACCAGAAAGTGGGAAAAATAAAGGGTACAGGATCGATCGGCTAACAGAAAAGTAAACTTAACAATCTCACGAACAAATTCAAGCTCTACTGATGCATGCAGACGAACACAACATTGATTAGAGGACTTGGAGCATCATGAATACAAGAAAATTACATCAGAAACATTCCATGGCCTCAGTTAAAATGGTCGCTCATTGACCACAAGCTTATTTACAACATGCATAAAAAATCTAATTTTTTAATCTCAAAATACTAACTTTTGTACGTTGATCTCCACCATAAAATTTTGGATTTTTATTAGTTAGTTACTTCATTATGAAATGTTACTGCAATTTAAGAAAGCATCCTAGAGGCCCTTGAGTAACAAGTATTCATTGTTCACTCGTGCTGTGTGTTGCTTTGAAATAATATGATATCATATAATATATTCACCGCCACAATTGGCCATCTGCTGCCACATTAGATCACAACTTAAACTTCATCCAAAGATTTGTGTTCCTTTGTTATATAGATTTGTAAAGCAAAAAATCTTATAAGTTGTTCATAATAGCCTTTGAGAACAAGAGCCTGCAAAACAATAATAGCAACAGTAATATGGAAAGATAGAATAGGAACATACCATCTCCTCATTTCCTTGTCCATTCCCTTCGATCAATATAACAGTTTTCATGCATGTCTCGCAGAAGCCTTTATTACCTCTCACACAAAAAATAACAGCATCTTTGATGCACCCCTTGCATAAGGAAAATGTACATGTATAACACATGTAATAGGCAGTCTTCTCACAGCTGCTGCAAAGGTGCCAACCTAAGTATTGAAAAATATTACCATGTTCACTTTAGAAAAGTTACAAACTAAGCAGCCAAAGATGTGAGATACATTGCGAAAATTGTAAGACAATAGCTTCAAATAAAGAATGACAAGTGAAGACGCAAAAGCAAAACACCACGCATAAAAGACAACCTCCACAACTTAAGTCATCAAGAACACTTATACAAGGGAAAACATGAAATACTTTAAGCATAATTGTTGTATCTGCTTATGTAATGACTACAACACAAAAGAACATAACCAATCACCTTCAATTTCAAAAATGTTTCCAGACAAGCACTTAAGTCATAAAGTTCCAACAGTGGAGGGCAATGTTGTAAGGCATTACTAAGAAATCCATCCAAGTACACCTAGGCCAAGAAAATAAATAACTACAAAGTCAGACACATTTAGAAGTTCCTGCAGCTAGAAGCCAGAGTTCAACCCATGTCAAAAATTTGTACTTCTTTGCATGGACCACAATCCATTGGAGCATGCACACATGAACTATTTTAGATATCCTTTTGAATTTAATAACTTGCATTCCTCTCCCAGGAGCCTTTTCATTTGCAAATTTTACTTTCCCCCAAAACACTTCTCTAAGCGCACTTCCTCTTCTGGAGGAAGAAAGAAAATCCATTCAGAAAAGCAGTTGGCATTAGCAACCCAAATGCAAAATGCCATGGAAATGAGTTTAACTGGTGCCACCTCCATTTTCATCTATCCAGACTACAACTTAAAGGTGTCCCAAAATCCACAGAATAGACAAGCTAACAATAGATAGTGGTCTGACCAAACCCACCATAGGCTTTACAAAAGCATGCAAATTTATAGAGCCAGTGAATTTGCAATCATTAACAATCAGAAAGCATGGAATAAAAGTTGGATATAAGGCAGATAACTACTTCAAGGGAGAAAAGCTACTTGATTCGTTGAACTTAGGAATCTCTAGTTGCTTACAAGTAAAGTCCATCACTAATATTTGTCACATTGTCTATTTCTAACTTCAAAATTCTCTCTTTTTAAATTGTGTTTATCAAGACTCCACATTATTTATTTTTTTGAATTAAATGGCCTTTTGCTTTTTTATTATTGTGGTACAGATGACTCTTGAGTTCAAGGATGGGAAAGGACAAGTGGGTAACAACCTTCTTCAAACCAAAAGTGATATGGTAGTGTTTGCAGCCTAATCACGTCAAATTCCTCAAACAAAATGATCTAAGAAAGTGACAAAACCTTACTGCCTTTTGGTTTTTCTCTACAAAAACTCAAAGATTATACAAGAAAAATAACAGATGTTGAAGCATGCTGTACAACTCTTGGCATAACCCACTGTTAACTTTGATCCTTAATCATATCCAATAAGCACAAAGTCCATGTACAATCAACATCGTAGCCCCCTCGTAACATGTATAGGAAGCCAATATTATGATTGTCTTCATGACCTTCAAGACTTCAGTGGCTTCTTCAAGCACCAAAGGTTGATGAATTAGTAATAGAGACTTTTTCCGTCTCTACTTTAATGCAAACATGGTTATTACCAGTCACTGCCGTTGGGACTTCAAAAAGTTCATGGAATCTAATTGTTAGATGAAATGTTACACTTGAAACGAGGCACAATAACCCAAAATGGTGAGCTTGCAAAATTAAACAGTAGATAAGAGCATCCTGTCCCTTTGCACAAGTCCACTCCTGCAAGATTGCTGTTGTGGACATGAACCCTTTTGTCAAAACATGAAAAGGCAACAACTTCAACAGTTTACAAGAAATGATGAAGTAGTCTAGCTGACAAGGGAGTTGAGATTCAATAACTTCTCAAGGTTTCGAATCAGTCATCTTTTGTTGAATTTCTACTTTGAAATCATCAAAGAGCATTATTAGTAGCTAATGTTCGATAAAAGAAACTTACAAAATTTACTACCACTAGTACAACTCCCACAAGTATTACTGTTACACCAATTCATTTCATGTCACAAAGGAAAAGAAGAGAATGCTTATGAAACCTAGCATAGACATTGGCAATTTATTATGTAAACTTTCATGCTTATGCATTCTTCCCTAGAAAATAATTTCCCTAATCTAGTAGTCTCAAAAACCCAAAAGGACATTAAAAAACTGGAACTGAAGTCCAGACAAACAGCAAGCTTAATGCTCCATCAACAGTGAAATTCAGAACTTGGGAAAAGAAATGAAAGGTTTTAAGAGCCAAAAAACAGAAAACATGAGTTAAAGAACTTACCACAATTCCATTTCCCCTTAGATTGAAAGAATGCATCATCTCGATTAACGCAAGCAGGATGATATGCCTTAGGGCACCCCCTATAAAGAACATTAACCAGTCAAACAAAATGTTGAAAGAATGATAGTCTGAACAACCATACAGAATACGCATAAGACTACTCCATTGACAGCCATGAAACTAATGGCCGTTTTACCTGCGGTCACAGAGAACAAGAGAACCTCCATCAAAACAAATGAAACAGACATCCTCCCCCAACTTTCTCCTAGAAGGGACTCTAGTAGGAGTTTTTGTACTTTTTCCTCTTTTCCTCTTCCTACCAGCACTTTGTCCTATTTCCTCTGTTTCCTCTTCTGCCCCCTCAGTTTCCTCAGCCATTTCTGTCTCCTCCACTTCATTTGCTTTCCCTGCTTCTTCTTGCACTTCCATCTCTTCTCCCACAGCATCCAACTCCATCTCCTCATCCTTATCCATTTCCATCTTTTTAGCATCCTCCTCTGCCTCCACTCCAATTGCAGTCAATTGAACCTGCTCCGCTGCATCTCCAGCATCTTCCTCCGTCTCATCCAACACCTCTACATTATGTGGATTTGTATCCACTTCAGTCTGCTCTTCCACCTCCATCTCGCCAGCAACCTCCTTACTCTGCACATTTTCTTTGATTCCCTTCTTTATATTACCTTCCCTACCATAATCAACATCCACCATATTCCTTTTCTCTGTCAGACTTATCTTCTCCACAGTTTCCGTTCCATCTGCAATCACAGTCCCCTCTGTTTCATCCATAACATCTTCCTTCAGTTTCACTCCAGAGCCCTCCCCCATTTCAACACCCTCATGCTTCATTTCCTCTGCTGCGCCAGACACCTCTGCCCCTGTTGCAAACTGCATCTCCTTTTCCTCTTCCGAATCTTCATTTATTCCTTCTACTGTTTCCTCTATTGAACATGACACCGCTTCCAACACTCCCACCCGCATCTCCTTTTCCTCTTTGGGATCTTCCTCTATCCCTCCTGCTTCCTCTGTAGCATGAGTCACTTCTGCCACAATTGCCTGCGCCTCCTCTTCCTTTTTGGGTTCTTCCTCCTCCATTTTTCCCGTTTCACCTATTGCATCAGACACTTCTGCCACCATTGCAGCTCGTCTCTCCTCTTCCGCTTTGGGGCATTTCTCCACTATTCCTACTGTTTCCTCTGTTGCACCAGGCACCCCTTCCATATATGTTTCCCGGGTTTTCCCTTCCCCATTGGAATCTTCCTCCTCTATTCCTCCTGTTTCCCCAACTGCACCAGACACTTCTGCCACCACTGAGACCCGAGTCTCATTTTCCATTTTGGGTTCTTCATCTTCAATTCCTACTGTTTCATCTGTTGCAACAGACACCTCCGCCGCCATTGTGTTCCGTGCTTCTTCTTCTTCTTCGGGATGTTCATCCTCTATTTTTAATGTTGCACCAGCTACTTCTGCCTCCACTTCCCTCATCTGAAGTCCCTCTCCAATGCCCACACCTTCATCCTTTCTATTCCCATTTCCATCTGTTACCAATGATTCCACTCTCGTTCCAATTTCCTCTCCCATGCAAGCCTCCTTCATTTCCTCAACAACATTCGCTTTCCCCGAATCACCCACTTCAGCAATCCTCATCACATCCTCACTCACCTCTTCTCCACCATCTCCCGATTCCACGTCAGCAAAAGCCGCCGTCTCCGTCTCAATCTCTTCGTTCACCGCCGGTTCACTTACTTCGGCTTTCAAATTGGCCTCTTTTATACCAATTAACCGGTTGCTCTCTCCATCCCTACCAATCCCATCTCCTCCGGTCTCAGCCGCCAGCGATTGAGACGACTGCCCACCGCATACACCAACTCGCAATCCATCCGGACCCTCGCCGGCAATCGCTCCTAGCTTCTCAAGAAATGGCGGTGATTGCTCAGAGTTGTCGAAGGCGGCAACTGTTCCCGATTCGTGCGACACGGACATGGATCGAAGCTCCGAGTCGCAATTAGGGTCCGGGGGTTCTATTACTGGATGGGATTGGGGATCTAGAGGTTTCGAGTTCTCATCTTCTTCGGCATCCATTAGGCAGATTGATATGATAAGCAAGAAAACCCTAACAAAATTAGGGTTTTAAATGATTTGGGGAAGAACTGGTGCGTTGGATGAAATATGCAAACTGTTATTTACTGTTGTTTTGCTTAGCGAAGAAAGCGATAAAAAGATGAAGAGATTAGTAAATAAGGGCTTGGGATTTGGGATTGTTGCACAGCACCTGTAACCTGTACATTTTATGAGCCACGTTGATTGGGCCTTTCTAACTATGTGGACTTTTATTGGGCTTTTTCTTATAAACATTAATCCCGTCGATACTTTATTTGTTAATAGGTCTTACTCTTCAATTCTTCTTCTTCGTACTTTTTTTTTTTTGAAGAAAAAACCTTTGTAGTCAACTTAAGTACAAATAATTTCATGGATCAATATAAACTATATCGGTACTCAATACATGTATTAGCAACCTAATGTACATAAAATACTATCAATCATTAAAATAATTACCGCATACACTTTACAATCAGAATACTATCTTTAAGTATAAACTATACCCCACCTCAATACTAGTACTTTTTCTACTTAATGTCAGGTTTAAGTATTTTAATTGATTACATACAAGTAACAT
>JANIMX020000563.1:0-14034 GCA_024582655.2 Erythroxylum kunthianum
TGTTGCTGCAACAGCATCAACTTGTCAAGCAATTTGGCTAAGAAGGTTATTGTGTGATCTTCGTCAAAAGCAATTTGCTGTAACATATATATTTTTGTGACAACAAAGCAATAATTGCAATGACAAAAAATTCAGCATTTCATAGCAAGATAAAACACATCGACATCCGGTATCACTACATTTGAAATCTGGTTACAAGTGAAGAATTTGTCTTAAAACTTTGCAGCACAAATGAGCAAGTGGCAGTTGTTCTCACAAAATCTTTGTCAAGTGTCAAGCATGATTACTTCAGGTTGCAAATGAGAGTAATGAATTTTGAAGCAAGGGGGAGTGTTGAGTAATACTTATGCTTCAACTTCCGAAATTGTTGTTAAGCTGTTAGTTTGAATAAGTCAACTTAGTATTTTTTTATTTACTATTCTTCTGCATTACTAGATAATGGATTAGTAGGTCATGTTTTGTTTTCTTGTTGCTTACTTTTCGGTTTGTTCAGTATAGCTGTAAGCCTATATATTAGGCATTTCATATTCATTTAATTAGATTGTAAAAGTTCTCTGACTTCCAAAGACTTTTCTTCTCACTTTATTATTATTATTTCTCCTCTTTCCAACACTCACTACGGTTCAGGACTACACAAACATGCTATTAATGTTAAGAAAAGTATATTGGGAAGAATATATTTTCTGTTTCATTGATTAGAAACCGTATCTATATATAATACATGAGTGTCTTTCCCAAAATATACAACCTAAATATAGTCATCAATTGCTAAGAATATGTTAACAAACTCTACAAATCTGCTAAAATATTTACACTAAATATCTCAACACTTCCCTTCAAGTTGGAGCATGAAAATCACAAATACCTAACTTGTGAAGAATCTATTCAAATTATTGTTTACTAAGAGCTTCAATGAAGATTTTCGCAAGTTGTGAAGTTGTGCGTACATGGAAGGTGGCAATTTTACCAACTTGTATTTGACTGTGCACAAAATGACAATCAATTTTAATATGTTTAATACGTTCATGAAACACAAGGTTTGTAGCAATATGTAGCTTCACTTGACTATCACAAAATAAATGCATAGGCTTAGAGTGATGAACTCCCAAACAATTAAGCAAGGACTTAAGATATACGAGCTTATAAGTAGCCATTATCATGGAACGATACTTTATTTCTACGGATGAATGAGAAACTATTAGTTGTTTTTTGGTTTTCCAAGAGATAGGAAAAGTACCCATCAGAACAAAATGTCCAGTAAGTGATTAATGAGACAACGAACAAGTAACCTAATTGAAGTCTAAATAAGCACTAAAAAGAAGTTAACTATCCCGATGGAGAAAAATGCCTTGTCCTAGGTGACCTTAAATATCGAAGAGCAGCTTCCCACCTAATCCTTCATATGAAAACAAACACTGAGATAGGCCTTGAAATTACTAATTGCTTTGGGGTTGTTACCAAAAAAGATCAAATCGTTAACATGAATAAGGACACGTAAAATAAAACCATTACGTTCATAGGAGAAAAGAGAATAATCAACATATGATCGAAAAAAACCAAAGGTCTTGGGAGTGAAAGCAAGCTTGGTGAATCAATTACGAGGTGCCTGATGGAGGCCATATAAAGATTTACGTGACCTACATACTTTGCCAACAGAAGCCGTGAAGCCAGGTGGGAATTGCATATAAAATCTTCTTCAACATCATTATAGAGAAAAGCAATGTGGACATCTATTTGATGAAGCCCCTATTTTTGAATAATAGTAACCATAAGGAAAGTGTGAATAGCGACATGAGCAAAGGTGTCGTTGTCGTCAATACCTTCCACCTGGTTATTGCCAAAAATGACAAGGCTGGCTCTGAAACTTTCGATAGTGCCATCAAACTTCTATTTGATATTGTATACCCATATACACCAAAAGCTTTGTTTTTTGGGGGTAAGTTTTCAATAGTTTAAGTACCATTATGTTTGAAAACAAGACCTAAGATCATGGCCTTGCTTTCCACAATGCTTGCAGGCAAGTTTATCATTCTGCGAAGTTAAGGAACTTGGTGAACTTAGGACTGCCTGAACAACATAGCTCATGGCTTTTTGATATGGTCCCATTTTTTCACTGGTGCAAGTCAAGAAGAAGTCAAGATGATCAACTCAAGTGTAGTTGGAATAAAATGAGGAGCACACCTGCATGTTCTTATGCATGCTCCTATTATGTTGTAGTGTTCCTATTTTTATGTTTATGTTATTTCCATTTCTTATTGCAGTTAACTTATTCATAACAATTGGCTTATAAAAAGTTGAGTGTTGGTTGAATATGATTATGAACGAAGAATTAATCTAGAAATCTCTTCTATACTCGTTCTGACTCTTTCTTCCCTTCAATTATACTTTTCTTGTCAATCCCAAATTAGACCTTATCAATGGTATCAGAGCTGGTCGTCATCCATGGAGACTCGCACAAAATCCAATTTTGAGTTTCGAAACGATGTTAATGAAATTTTGGGACGTCACGAGTCGAATTTCGATAAGATCAATAACACCCTACAAACAATATTAATAGAGCTGTAATCTCTTCGTGTGGCTCAAAACTCCAATGTCAATGGTATGGGAGTCAACTCTTTTGCTTCTTCTTCCTCATCTCCTTAGTTGAACCAACCCATGACCACCCAAACCACTGCCACCACCGAAGTTAACCACTCTCATTTAAAGTTAAACTTCCCAAAATTTGATGGAACAGATCCCACCAGATGGATTTAAGGTAGAGCAATATTTTGACTTCAAAACTGAAGCATCTGAACACCAAGTCCAACTAGCCTCTTTCCACTTTGAAGGAATTGCTTTGTAATGGCATAAATGATTGGCAAAGTTCAGAGGTCCAGCCACTTGGAATGAGTTTACGAAAGTTGTGATGCAACGCTTCAGACCAACGGATTATAAGGATCCTTTTGAAGCATTGACTCGACTCAAACAGACTTTAACAGTGAATACTTACCAAGAAGAGTTTGAGAAGCTCTCACATCGAGTCGATAATTTACCTGAAAACTTCTTAATTGGTTGTTTTGTTACAGGACTCAACGAAGAAATTCGCCTAGATGTCAAGGTGAAGCAACCTAGAACATTAGCAGATGCAATCGGTGTAGCACGTCTCATTGAAGAAAGGAATCTGCTGCTAAGAAATATTAATCAGCCATTTACATCTCATTTAACCACAGTAGCACAAACAATAAACTCTAATCCTAGTGCTGGTGTGCTTGGTCCTCCACCAGCCCCAAAAATAGCAAACGGTTCCACCAATCTTCCCATTTCTTTCAAAAAGATCACAAACCAGGAAGCCAAGGAGCGTTGGGAAAAGGGACTATGCTACTATTGTAACGAAAAATATATTCAAGGCCATCGTTGCGAGCAACCTTTGTTATTTATGATGGAAGATTCTCTTTTAAAAGACGAAGACAATTATGACCAAAAGTGCAACTTGGGATGATCACAAGAGGTTCTTTCGTATCCACTATTTATCCTTGAGGACAAGGATATTCTGGGAAGGGAGGAATGATATGGTCCCATTTTTCCACTAATACAAGTCAAGAAGAAGTCAAGAGTAGTTGGAATAAAATGAGGAGCACGATTGCATGTTCTTATGCATGCTCCTATTATGTTGTAGTGCTCCTATTTTTATATTTATGTTATTTCCATTTTTTATTGCAGTTAACTTATTCGTAACAATTAAATGTTGGTTGAATAAGATCATGAATGGAGAATTAATCCATATTACTCTCCTGTCTCCTTGTTCTTCCTCATTTATTCTCTGTTTTTATCTGCTTTTCTATGCGTGTCTCTTCTTTTCATTCTTATATATCCTCATCCAAAACAAGTACACAACAGATTTCAAGCAAACCTTCATCCATGCATGCCTTTCCTTTACTCTCTAAGTATTTTATTCATATTGATAGTTTTTAATATCTCTTGATGAACTACTACAAAATAGACTTTTGCCGACAAATATTTTACAAGCACAACGACGAAATATGCGTCGTTAAATTTATTGGCGACGAAAAAAATATTCGTCGTCCTTTCGTCGTTTATGAAAGTGTCGGCACCTAATGGACGACAAATTCTGGTTTCGTCGTGAGATTTTATACAACGACGATTATTTTCGTCGTTAAAATTTACTTGTAATTAACTTACAATATAAATTAACGACGATTATTCGTCGGCTCTTTAATAACAAATAATGGTATTTAATATTAATTTTCTATTTGTGAATTTTGTATTCATAGTATTAAACATTATTTTTTATTTTATATAAGAATGTAACAAAAATTGTTGCCACAATTAATGTAGTATCCAACAATATAAAGAGCTTTCAATTAATATAGTGTCCAACAAGTAAAGTGGTTCCTTTTATAACAAAAGAAAACCCTCACACCTTCTCTTCTTTTCAACGTGGGATAACTTGCCCAATTTAGTTTCCAATAAAAATAGCGACGAATATTCGTCGTCATTCATTAACTTTTACTTCGCCGACGAATGATATTCGTCGTTTATTTATTTTTTAATTTTCTATTTTTTGGTGCCACGACGAATACATAATTTCGTCGTTATGTGATAGAAAAATACTACCAGACGACGAATATCTTAATTCATCGTCGATTTTTTGTCGACAGAAGTCTATTTTATTGTAAAATATTAGAATTTGGTGTAAGAAGGGCATTGAGTTTTCTGTCTATATGATTACTTTTTTGGGACCTCCACGTGGGAATGGTAGCCTCGTGAATAATGTCATCGAACACCTTTGGCTATGTTTTTCCTGAAGTTTTTTCCTTTACAGTACATTTAATCAACCGTGGCCAAAAAGAAAAGGAAAAGATTGAACATAGAATGGAGCAAAGGACCCTGATTTGACATCTTTCAGAAACATTGTTATTATGAAAATTTGACTTGCTCAATCTAACTGCCATTTTTACAATATTTCTCCTAAGCTGAAGTTTTGAGTTTCATCATTGATACTTGCTTGCTATCTGCAGCACCTTCCATGAAGCTTCCTTTGAAGGATTCGTACATACCATTATAAAGAAGTAGTAAATGCTTGGATACAAGCAATTAAGGACTATACCCTATTACTGGAGCTCAAGAGTGGTAAAATTTTTTTGCTTCTTCGAAGAATTTACAGGCACAAGCACAACATGCGTGGGACATGGGGGACAAAATGCAGAAGATAACAGACCTCTGTCCAGTGTAAACTATTTGCATCCATCAAATTAAAACACTTCCAAGTTCCAACTCAATATTCTGATACTGATGACATGACCTTCTGCTTTTTTCCATTCTTAAACCGATTGATGTGGTTGCAACTTCTAAATCCAATATTACTACAATCTGTTTCTTAACTTTCTTTGTACCTACCACCAGGTCCTGCCTCCGTACAAAAAGGAGATAAAAAAAGAAACTTTGTCCTTTGCCCTTACCTACATAGAAGGGCTCTGCTAGATTAGCATTTAAAAACTATGGAACTTACCGGGATTGACAGAAAATCCTCTCTTTTTCCTTTTATCTGCTAATTGATTAGTATTGTTTGCATTTCAATTTCATTTCCACAAAATTGATCAAAATATTACTGATGCAGTGAAATTGGAACCAAGAACATGCCATAGCTGCAAGCAAGCTGTGGGTAGTTAGAACATGGAGGTTGAAGGGGCAAAAGGGCTGTTGAGGGTGGTACATGGCATGCTATGTACGTGATGATATACCAATAGCATACTTAGGATTGGATCAGTAATAAAACATATTTTCAGCTTATCAGAATCATACGTTGCACTCGCTAAATTTATGAAACTTCCTTTCATAATTGCTCAAATCATTAAACTTTCATTTGCCGAGTCCAGACAGGTAATCCCATTTAGGAAACAGATAGAGCAGAGAATGGGAATAAAAGTATAAAATAATGAGGATATAAAGATGTTTTCTTTTTGGTGGAGGAAGTTCTGTATGTAGTGGATTTTGTGTAGCAGAAGAAGATATTCTTTTGGGGGCAAAGGGAAGCTGGAGAAGAAATAAAATAGAGGGGGGGTGTCAGGCTTGTTTTGTGGCTGCAACAGAAAAAGGCCAACATTGCATTTAAAGTAAAGAGAGGACCAGCTAACCGGAGGCAGCCTTTGCATCTCTAGTGGTCCTACTACAGAATGCCATCAATTTCTGAAAATTATATGAATATTGAGAGCCATTGTCACCCAGAAATGTCTATGAGACACTCTCATGCCTAATTTCTTTTCTTTAAGAAGGCTGAACCTTGAGACCCGGTAATATCTATATTTAAGAAACATTCTAAAATTCATACAACTCAAAGATGGTTTCAGTTTTTCTTTTATCTCCATGTTCTGCTATAGTACTCAGGATCCATGACCCCAAAGTGCATAAACTTTTACTCTTTTTATAATAAAAAAAGGCTCAATCTTTTCTTATAAGTTTGGAAATATACTGATGAAAGCTGAATGTTAAAGAATGTAAGGTTAGATGGGTGAACTTACTGTGGTGATACCATCTGGGGTTTGATTGCTATGCCCTATCATTTATATTGGCAACCTAATTTCCAAGTTGAAGGCTGGCCCATGCTCCTAACTGTTACTGAGAACCAAATCCAGGAACCATCTATTTCATTCTTTTATTAAAATTATAGAGGGTTGAATGTGATTGATGAGAACAAAAGTTTGGCTCTTCCAGAGAAGATAGCCACCAAATAATTAAAGGACTCTGTGACTAGATATCTTCAATTTATAGTTCAGAAGAGGTTACCATGGACCACATATATGTGATAGATAGGGATAAGACAAAATGATCAAGCATTTACTTTCCATGTGAATTGTGATTATTAAAACATCACAATTTGGTTCGCATGGACTCAGAAATTGGAATCAATGACACCACACATGGAGAACAACATCTCTATTAAAATCATGATAGTATTTTTTTAGGATAATAATTCATCAAATACTAATTCAAGAAGATGCTCGCTTATGCTTCCTGATCTCATCACCAGGAGTTCATCTCCTTTTGATTGAAAAACAACGTCAGATGTATTTTTAAAACTTTCTTTTTGTCATTTTCCTCTTTGATCAAAGGGCTGTATAGTTTTTCGATTGTGTGTGATTTGGTTCTCACATAATTTAATAGTATATACTATAAGATTAGAGAACCTTTCCTCAGATTTCGAAATGTTTGATATGAGTTTTATTGTAACTTATCTTTAACAATGTCACAAAAGTTTCATTTCTTACCCTATCAAGTTAATGTATGGTTAGGCTGAAACCTAAAGCCATTGATCTTTGGGTTGCCTAGAAGGTCAGAAATCGATTATTGTCACAACAGATGAAGCAGACACAAAACACTTAAATAAAGACTACATTCGACTGTAATTAGCAGCTTACATTAAAAAAAAGAAAAGAAAACTACCAAAGCAGGAGTTGCAACTAACAACCAACCGTTGAAACTGCTCTCAAATCAAAGTCCATTCATTGTCCCACCATAAAAAGGATGAAAAGTTATTGCATTTCCTTGACATTAAACAAATGTGGTACAATATTCAAACCCAAGAAAAAAGCAGCAGTTTCTTCTGTTATGTCACCAGAAAAATTGTACCTTTCCCACCAGAAATAAAAAGAAACCAAAAATCTATTGTTTTAGGCGTTTTTTGATTCAAAACAAGAACATTAGGGGCAAGATATTGATTGTAGTTGCAGAGATTCTATTTCGACTTCCAAGTGTTAATAAAATATATTAGTGCATGTCAGTTGCTTCACAACCTGATAATTTTCATGATACTGATATCTCTGCATGCACATGGATGGTGGGTTAATAGGAGTACTAATGATGACAATATTAGAATTTCTTAATCTTAGCTCTTGCATGCTTCGATTAGTAATAAGTGGGTGTCAGAAAAGCATGGGAAAACAAAACTATGCGTTGAATTGGGTTGCTTATTCCAACTAAAAACCTCACCAGTTTGATGGTCCGTACAAGGTAAAGTGTTGAAGTACCCCACATTCTCTGACAAAGGTATGCAGTTGGAGTTTTATCAATGCACTTTTGTAAAGTCTTTTTGATTTCTATTGACTAAACACATTGCTTCTCTGTTACAGTGCAAGCTCATGCACAGATTGTCGTTGGCTTCACATGATCTAAAACCATAAGTAGAAGAGATAGAGGATAGAGATAAAGAGAGATTTCCATAGTTAAAACTTACAATTCTTGACTTCTCTCACAGAGGTGTGAAAACAAGTCAACAACAACAACTACATCTGTGAGGAAAAGCGAGAACTTTATACAGATTCACCCATGATATCAATCTTCACGAGTAACAGGTTAGTAATTAGGCATAAAAACCCAACATGGGTTTTGAAATATCGCCAAAAAAAAATCAGAAATCCATAGATCAAAAAATCACACTGAAGAACATGATAAAAAAAGAGAAGCCATCAACAACTTGACAGTGTAGCTTCATCTTGGCCATGTTCTCCGGGAAAAGGTCGGAACTTGCATTTGACAACCCGTTCTTTTCATCTGAGCATTGATGTTAAAGTTCGGAAAACAACTTCTTCACAAGGGATGGTGAGTCCCATGTCGTGATCGAAACCAAACTCTTCCTCTGCTCGTCGAAGCAAGCATTGGAATTCAGGGTGATTCAAGAATGAGATAGGAACTATGTATCTGCTTCTGTTTTCACCAACGTAAACTGCAAAATGACCCTTGGGGACATCTATAGGGAGGCCATCGTCGTCGTAGCCCTGTTTTTTGCCTAAGCTGGAACATCTCTTCAGAATTTGCTTGAGAACTGCTGTTTGAGATAGTTTGTTTGACTTTCTGATGGCCATTTCGAATCAATACAAAACGAAGGTGTAGAGCTAAGAGAAGGGTAGTTTACACTAGTGAAGAGTGAGACTGGATGTGAGGTGGGTGATGGGAGGAGCAAGCAAGTGATGGGGTGGTATTTATGAAGAAGCTTGAATAGAGAGGTGTGTGTCTGTGTGTTTAGCAGATAGGAAGCGGAGGGTCATGTGGAGTGTGGGGGCATAGGGCATACCACGGGGGCATTGAGGTACGTGAATTTGTGGGGCAAAATGCATGGTGGGAGCCATCCCCATTGGGTTTACATTTCAATGTTTGTGCTCATGATGACAAGTGGACCATCTCTCTTAATTTCTTTCTTCCCTATGTTATTAGAATATGAAGTTAAAGTTTTGAACATCCTCAAGCATCACATCAATAGTTGTCTCAGTTTTTTCTTATATCATAAAGAGGGTATAAGAAGAAATTGGTGATGACTTGAATTCATCATTTGAAGTTAGAATTGCACCTTCTTTTCCAACTTGTAATATAAGTTGTAACGACTAGATTAAATTCATTTGGTCAAGTCTTAGAATTATTTCCAAGCTCTCAAAATTTTCTACCCAAATTAGTTCCATTGTGGTCAATGATGCTTTAGGACCTAGCTTTAATCTCCAACTTTTCTACCCTAAGTTATTTCCAATACGTAGTAGTAGGTATTGAGGTCCCAAGTTGTAGGTTTCCATTATTATATGAGGGTGATAATTACATCCACCAATGCCATCTCACAGTTAGATTCCATTTAGTATCGTCCTTGAAAAACATATACCCTTTTCTGTCTAAAAGCTCATTATTCATTAAGCATGCTACAACCTCTGGTCATGTTTTGATTTTGTGTGCTTCGGTTCACATGACATGACACAGATATAAATGGGTATCTTGATACTAAATTAGTAATTTCAGGTAATCTCTCTATCTCTCTCCACCTGAAATCACGGACCAGCAATAAGTGTACTGTAGAGTACAAAGCCTGGTGACGGTTTGGTTTCTTGTGATCCTGTAGACTTCCTGGCAGACTAAACTACTATCCAAACACATAGTACCATTCAAATCTTTTGCTAACCCATGTGCATGTTACTGCCCTCTCTGCAAGTTTTGACCCCAGGCATTTTCTTTTTCGTTTTACCCTGTCACAGTTCCTGAGTAGACCCTGTAGTCGCTTTCTTCACTGGTGCACTCTCTTTTTATTTTTTCACTTACAGATCCTCAGTTAAGGTTTTTTAATTCAGTGGCAGAAATATTTGAAAAACTTATTCAATCGAAGCTTAAATATTTAGAACCCATTTATGTTATCTTTAGATATTATCTTCCATGATAAAATGGCTTCAGGAATTCTCAAAGCGACAACCTTTGGTAGGACCAACAATAAACTGGATGAGACGTATTAGTACTATATGTTCGATCTAATCCTCTTAGCGTATGAGAAAGATGAATGAGCTCAGCCTTTTATTTAATGGTTTATAGTAATGACAACTAACTTCACATACTTATGTCTGTCATCCGAACTTGCAATAAATGTGTACATGACACGCAGGAAATAACTAGGAAATATGTAGAGAGATGAGTTCTTGCACAATCATCTCTGTTTAAGTTGTTTACTCAGAACGTAGCATGACACAAACCTCTGTTTCTGAACTGCACAACATGGTTACATGTTCACAACTATGACTTTCAGTCAACAAAAATGGATCGAAAGATAATGGTGGCTTCAAAAACATTAACGGGCATGTCCCAAATACGAAATGTTTTAACTCGTGACTATGCCGCTGGTTCCATCAAACTGACTGATCGGCAATCAGTACCATCCGTGAAACACTACGGCCATGCTCAAGTGGGCACTACTGACGATACGTGCGTGCCTATAAGTTCATCATTATTGAAGCAAAGAAATAGACATCACCAATGAAAGCCAATAATACGTTCTTCTATGAGTTAAGGATGGGTTGGCTGGGTCAGAAGTCTGAATAATTACTTGGCTTTGAGTTCCTTGTATTCTTGGTGTTGGTTAGGGTTGATCTTGAGTCCTTTATAAAAGCTAGAAATAGATGATGTTTTCCCTTTAAAAACTTGTTTTAGCAATTTAACCAGTAGAGCAGTGTCTGATGAAGAAGACTAAGAAACAAAAAGAACTTGAAAGGAAGTGTCTCAGCCATAGGGACAAGAGGATTTCCCTTCCAGTGGTCCAGCTCAAATCACCACCATGAAATTGGATGAGATATGAGAATTAAATCCACTTAAAATATGCAAGACTGATGTTTCCTAGTCTGCCTTTTTTCAGAAAAAGTTATGCCTCCACGTCCCAAGGCTCAGAAAAGGATATACAAAAGCAAGATATAGCAATGCCAAGCATTTCTGTCTTAGCTCTATTAACAATGTTGAAACATCTCACTTCATTATGATCATTCTCTATGTATGTTCTTATTTGGATAGTATAGTTAATGTGCGTACACTCCATGTTCTAACAAATCTATATGCTCACACACACATGCAGAGACTCTGAAACAGTACTATTAAGTACTGCCGAGCTAGTTTCATTGCAGCTTAATGACAATAATACAGGAGGATAAGTCTCTAATCTTTGACTATTCTGATAGAACTTGTCGAAAGCAAAGGAATGTTTGCATGCAATTAAAGCTAATGAAATGAGGTGGGAACAAATTACACTTGAGTGTCACCGTCTTTGAGATGAGCTCTCTTCCATGCATGTTCTGTGAATGAGATTTGCTTGGTAGAGTAGAAAATGCCAATAGGGGACTGGGAAGGCCCACCATTTCTCACCGAAATGCGGTGCCCTAATGAGCGGAACCAAGAGAGACTTGAGGTATATTTTCTTTATAGTTGAAAACGACCTTGGCTTTTGTTCCGCACATGAATGCCATGTTACCTTGCCCACAGAAACATCCTGCAACGCAACGCACTTAGGTTTTAACTTCTACGACTCATTATCAACTACTAGTTTACTATAGAACTTCATCTCTCTAACAAATCGTAACTTGCCCACTTGGAGTAATTTCCTGAACGTGAAGTACCTTTCACCTAGGTGATTACTTTTGTTCCCCCCCTCTATCTACTCATTGAAGGCCTCCTAGACAACAGTACAAGTCTTCATGTCATTAATTGAAAACTGACCCAGCATTCCCATAATAAAGAAGAAATGGCATAATCCATTTAAGGAGTTGGATAATATGAGTCACCATAAGGGCAAGCCTAACCGTTCATTTTGTAATGCATGGAGAGGAAATCATTCGAAAATGTATGAATTATCTTGAAACTGTGTGATGGTAAAAATGGTCAATGGGTCTTCTTCAGTCGAAATTTTTAGAGGAATAATGGTTTCCCAAAATGTCAGAACATCCCCAGTTTGAGAAAACTTGGAGAAATGGTACTGTCTTTCTCGGAGTACGCTGTGCTCGGATAAACTGATGGGTGCGCCACAAAGATTTAAAACAAGCAAAACTAACGACACTCACATGGGTTTGTAAGGAAGGAGTCAGATACATGGCCCAGGAACTCAGGTTGGCGTGAATGATCAAACTTAATCAATCAGATACTGGTTGTTCTGTAGTAGTAACTCATGTCTGTTCGAAAATAATGGATATGTTGATATTTTAAGATATAATAATTTATTAATTAAATTATAAATTTGAATAATAAATTATGGATTTGTATTCTACTCCATAAGATCGTTAAAACGGTATATTATGTGCTCAAAATGGTTGAGTGATGAATGAGAAATTGATTCTCAAAATCACTATGTTGTTAAGTTGTTAAGAAATAAAAGAAAAACTTTAAAACACAAATCTCAAATCAGTTATGAGTAGATGTGGAAGTGCTTATAAGTTTAGACCATTGTTATGAGTTTGTAAATAAGTAGGCTAAAATGCTCTCTCTTGCGCGCGCAGGGAAGTGCAAATCCAATTCCCTCGAGTTAGGGGAGCACCCACACGACGTGGGCAACGCGAAATGTCCGAACAGGTTGGGCCGCTCACTATAAATATTGTTAATATCCATTAATCACGGCAGAACCCTAAT
Organism: Erythroxylum kunthianum; assembly: GCA_024582655.2. Lineage (NCBI taxonomy): Eukaryota > Viridiplantae > Streptophyta > Magnoliopsida > Malpighiales > Erythroxylaceae > Erythroxylum > Erythroxylum kunthianum. The sequence continues at coordinate 12,904 of JANIMX020000563.1, forward strand.
CCTCTTCTATTAATATTGTTAATCTCGTCAGATAGCCACACTACAACAACGACAAAAAAATTATTCGAAAACACTCTCTCCTCCCGATTCTCATTTTCTGGTGATAGAGAAGGTACGGTTCATGTTGTCTCTCACTGTTGTGATGCCGTGCAAGACTCTCGTTGTTGTATCCTGGGAGAATAGACATCCGCATTTCTCAAGCACCAAGGAGAGGACGAATCTTTCTGAAGGAAATTGTTTTCAACAGGCCTCAACGTCTTCGATTTTGATCTGTTTCTTGTCAGGTTCACGGCTTATTGTTTCTTTCTGTTTTTCGATTCGTTTTATGGTTTATTATTTTTTGTTCCTTTGGATTATATTTCGATTTGCTTTATCAGTTCTAACAATCTTAAGATAGAATCGATTTCCTTTATACATATAATCCAACCGAACAGATTGCCTTGACGAACGATACAAAAAATAAAAAGGCAGATTTAATTTTCGTTATCCTTGTTTATTATCGTGTTTCTTTTTCTGAGTTTTAGTTTCAGACTAAAATCCAGCCGTTTAACAGAAGTAGTTCGATTGTGTTCTATTTCTAGCTTTTAGTTTCTAACTAAAATCCAAACGTTTAACAGAAGTTGTTCGATTGTGTTTCTGTTTCTGGGTTTTAGTTCTAACTAAATCCCTGACGTTTAACAGATTCATAATCTTCTGTTTCCAAAACAGAATTAATTCTGATTCTGGTTTTTTTGTTTCTGACTATCAGAACATTAACAGAGAAAAAAATGACTGCATCCAGTCCTCAGTCTGCTGCTATTGTTGTTGCCCATGCCTCAAGCCAAAGCCAAACGTTGCCAGTGGCAATGAGCCACAACGAAAAAGCTGCAAAATTCACTGGAGAAAGTGTCAATTTCAAAACGTGGCAACAAAAAATGCTGTTTTATTTGACTATGTTGAACTTGGACAAATTTCTGAAGGATGATCCTCCTGTCGTTACAGAGGGTGACGTAAATGCTGCTACCACCTTGAATGCTGTTGAGGCATGGAAGCACTCTGATTTTCTTTGCCGTAACTATATTCTGAATAGCTTATCTAATGCACTATATGAGGTATACAATATTAAAAAGACGATTAAAGAATTATGGGAAT
>JANIMX020000563.1:149855-165623 GCA_024582655.2 Erythroxylum kunthianum
TAGAATTTTCATTTATTGATTATGATGTAATGTTTGAAATGCCTGTATGTCATCTTTTTAATCACAAAACTGAAGATCCTTCACCTTGCCATCAAAAGTACAGTTTGGAAGCTTTACTCAAGTTCCAGTGATGCCAGAGTCTCTGTAACATATAACATTTACACTCCACAGGTTTTGTGGTTTTCTATTTCCTTGATCACGCCTGCCATTATTGCATGGAATTCTCCTCTAATCTCTGGCAGTGCCCATACCAACTTTAGAAAGTGGTCATGTGCTCATCCTTTCATTTTTTATCTTTATGTACGTATGCATAAATTTTGATGCAAGCAAGAGCAAATAAAATTATCAAGAGTCTTATCTGTACATGTGACTCTTAATTATTGCCTCGGAGTGAGAGCTATCTAACATCAACCGTTGAGTGAATCTGATGCAACTTGACCTTTTGGCTCGAATCAAATCACAAAACCCAAACGAACATTATAGATAGAATCGAGAATGATGAAAAAGATTCACACACTTCATCTACATTAAAAACAGTCTTCTGTTTTGCATTGAAAAATATGAAGGTTTGGAGCAAAAGGAAATGTTATAGAGGTTGAAGGCCATTCTTGATGACATTGAAAAAACAATAAATTCTTCATTTTGCCTCGTGAAATTGCAAGTTCCAGAGTAAAAACCTCAGCCAATCACTTCCTACGATTTCCTCAAAAAAGAAAAGAAAAAAAACAGAATCAAGTTCTGCTGCTCTCGAGGCTAGAATTTCGGTTTCCTTTTAAACTTCCAAAATCAGGTATGCAGACCCCACCATCCATGGATATACGATAGAGAGCCATGTGAAGCCATGATCGTGGGTCCCATTAAACTAGTTATAGAAAGGTAAGGCCTCCGCTTACTTACGTTTCTAAACTCTATAAATATAAACAATCAGATATCTCTAAACAAGCTAGTCTTGCACCTGCAGAAGCTGGAAGTTCACAAGTTTCAATCTTTATCGATCAAAGCAACAATCTTTTGCGAACAAAATCCATTTGGAGAAATGGGTATTCGTTTACCGTCCATGATTGTTGGTGCCAAGCGTGTTCTGAAGCGGAACTCACTCGCTGGCAAAGAATCTGCTGTGCCAAAAGGGTGTGTCGCCGTGTATGTAGGTGAGTGTCAGAAGAAAAGATTTGTGGTTCCAGTATCGTATATCAATCATCCTTCGTTTATACACTTGCTTAACCGAGCTGAGGAAGAGTTTGGCTTCAATCATCCAATGGGTGGCCTAACAATCCCTTGTGAAGAAGATGCCTTTATTGATCTCACTTCTCGATTGCACTCCTCCTGAACAATGAGGAACAAAGGAAGAGAAGATGACATTTTTGACGGGCTCATTTTCTCCTAGGTCATTTCCACGTTTTTACAGGAGACCAATAGGTGGAGTCATGTATAGACTTTTCCAAGTACTTAGTCGGAGAGCAGAGGAAGTGTGAGATGTAAAAAGACTTCCTTTATTCTCTGATGTATTTCAGACTTGTATCCATTCTGATGTATGGAGCCTCATTCTCTGTTCGTTTTATTTTTCATTTTATTTCGTTCATATTCATGGTGGACCAGTCAACTTCCTAGCTGCATATCCGGACCAAATTTCTGGCCTTGACGGATTAATAGCAGAGTTGTTTTAAAAGTCGTAATAATCGGTAAATTTGTTAACATGATCTACATAGTGTGCTTTTTGCATCATAACCCAATCAGGAATCGCGAAAGCTCTTAATGTATAAGAGCTTAAGCCTTCCTTTAAATCTTCGAGTCTTTTTTAGAAAAAGCAGGCAAACTACATGTAATTTTGTGGCGAAAATAAACCACCAGATAGTTATACATGATCCAGGCTAACAAAACTAAGCCCTCCCCAGCCTTTTTGAGTGTTAGTTTAAGAAGGGAAAAAAGGGATGATTGAATACCTCCATATCTTGCCCCATCGAACCAGGACAACGTAATATGTTTCTACATGGAAAGCTGCTTCTCCATTTATCTCGTCTGCTGCAACTATGAGTCAGTCCAGGCAGTAGAAAATGCCTACATTTTTCTCAGGAATCAGGCAGCTCTGGTGCGTGATATCATTGCATTTTAAGAGCGGACGTGGCTGTATTCAATGAATGACTCCTTGTCATGTAAGCCTCAACAACACTCCTGTCATTGCAAGTTTAATCAAGGGGTAATTTTACCATCTTCTACTGTTTTGTCCCGGTGCTCATTGGTGCCACAATCATAATTTCTTAGTTTCTTCCTTTTTTTATCAAAGAAATTAAGGTTTGCAGACCAAATCAGAGTGCAGAGAACAAGGAACAGGAGTTGAGACCATAACAGTTATTTGCAGCATGAATTGGGTATGTTTTAACTCACAATATGGGGTTCACCAGTTTGCCCGTTGACATTTTGGGTCTTCAATACTTTTTGCATGGCATTGTGACATCTCCAAGGGAAATGATCAAGGAACATATTTGGTGATACAACTATATCTTTGAAATCTCCTCTATTTGCCAAATATGCTTTACAAACACGTACCCCCTGTTGAAATTTCCAGCACACAGGCATACTTGGTTTTCTGTGTTCTGCTATTATATGAATCACAAGGCCTGGTAGAAGCATCTCTGGTGGATCAACAGGTGACTCATTCTCAGATGTGGGGATGGTTTCCAAAAATTGAGATATAGGATCTTCTAATGAATCTACATTGTCATCCCTGTCAGAAAAGGGATTTTCTTCATCATGATCGTCAATATTCCCAGGGTTAGTCGTCGAGTCAGATTTATTCCAGGTTGGATGGTTCACATGTAGGTTGTTGCTTCCTCTAAGAAGATGCTGGCTCACATGGAGAAGTCTACGAGCTAATCGGGTAACTGAGACTTTATCAGCTTTGGAATTTTGTGAGAGTGCTGTAATTGCAGCTGCACGAAGCCGTAGAAGTGATCTAACTGAAAGGCGTGCAGAAAACTCATTGTTATGTACAATACTAGTGATAAAACCTGAACATGATTCTGCTATTATGGGATCCATACATGGAAGGGGTCCAAATGAATAGACATGTAAATGAGGGTATCGGTGATATAGCCTCAATCCTAACAATGCAGCAATAGCACCTCCTAGGGAATGACCAACTATGCGCACACTGTATCCTTCACACTCACATCCAGCTCCCAGCAATGAGGAAAGGAAGCCTCTTGATTCAGATTCAAAGTCAGAAGGACTTCCTTCTATTTGATCATACAGATTGTGTACAGCCTCAACTATACCTGAATGTGCATAGTGCGGAAAAGATGATTCTACCCTTTGCTTCACATCCGGATGGATATGTCTGCTATATATAAGTCCAGCCAAGTCATCTCCAGAAAGGGAACACTCCCTAGCTAAGCCATCAGTTATGAGATCTTCAGGAGTCTCAGTTCCTCGGACAGCAATCACTACAGTTCTTTGGTAATGCAGAACAACAACAAAGTACGCAGCTTGGCATTTGTCAGCACAAACACGACCTTTTCTAAGTACTTCTGGGGGTAAATTAACATGCTTCAAGAAGGCTGCTGCGTGACCCCTCCACCAATTATCTCCAGCAAGTTTTGGCCGTCTGTTGCGCCTCCAAGGAGTCAAAATTCCTTGCCTATGGAACCATGCACAAGAAAATAACACATTATGTCTCCCAAGATCAAGCAAGGGACCAGTATATGCGGCTTCAGCAAAATCATGAAAATCTAAAGCATCCTGAATCTGTTCCTTTGGTGCCTCCTGCTGCACCAAATCATCACAAGATTCAGGTGATTTAACATGCTTCTGCAACAAAGCTAGACCTGCAAGGAGCTCCAAATGCCCCGTCCCTGCTGCACGGTAAGTGACAAGATCACCCAACAATCTTGCCACGGAATAAATTTCATCTTCCTCAGACTCACTACTCAAGTACTTAACACGACCAAGACAACACATAACCTCACGAATACCATGATCAAACACCTCCTGATAGTGAGCTCTCCAAAAATCATCATTGCTCACAAAATAGTACCTCCACCTCATGATATCAGACCCAGCAAAACATTGAAGCAGAGGAAGACAACAAGCAAAGAAAGAAAACAAAACCAGTAGTCTTCGCTTCAGTTGGCTGCTATTTAGAGCCATATCTGAAAGACAGTGACTACTAGATGTTCCATCACCAGAAATATATTTAGCAACTTTGCATATAAGATATATCGCACTCAACAATTGCAAGACACTAATTACCAGTCCAACTCTGCTCCAGCGATGCCATTTTTTGTATCTAATCCGTCTCCCGAGCCGAATAACAGGATCAACGGAGGTTTCATCGGAGCTGTGAATAGGACAATCAAGAATAGATTTTGCCGCGGCTTCTTGAGCAATTCCGGCATTTATCATAACAATGATTCTTAAGACAGCGACAAGGGCCACCACCGCAACAGGAACAGTTGTTCTCCAAGGATAACATCCAGGAAATGCCCGAAACGTTAGGAACCCACCAAGAAGCACCAAGAACAAATTCGACAAGCCCAATGATATGGTGGTAACTCTCAGACTCTCGCCCCACATTGGCTTTGCCAACGCTTCACCAAGGCAACGTCCAATGTGGGTATCCCTCGAATTCATTTAAAAAAGAAAAAAAAAGCTGTCTTGGTCTCGAACAAGTTAAAGTTTCATTTTCTGGATGGAGACCCTTTTATCAGGTGTTAATAACAGTTCTACTGCGAAAGGTTTTTCGAACAGGACAAAAGCTTCCAGCTTGATGTTAAGGTCGCAAATTCAGAAAATGAAAACAAAGCCAGCCACTGGTGACCGGGGCGAGCTCAAGCTGAATGACTCCGATGGAGGCAATGAAGGTCTCACAATATTTTATCCAACACGTGGTGGTTGTTGAACCCCATAAAGGTTTGGGTGGAGGAGGGAGGGGAGAGTCCAACACTCCAACTAGATGTCAGTTAATTCACAAGTCACATTATTTTTATATTATTTATTTTGGTTTTTGTTTTACTTTAATGCATTATGCATGTATTTAGTTCTTGTATTAATGATGTCGCTGAAGCCAACATTGATACACTGCCTAACAAAGATAGGTAATTGTTGGAACCACCACCATCTTATCTGGTCCAAATTGTCTGCAACACATTTTTCTTTACAGAAACATACATGCTTTGGGCTTTATTTCGGATGCGACATACGTATAATTATCAGAGAAAATCTCTTTTAATGGTAACTGTAGTGTAATTCCAAGCATAAGTTCATCAATTGGTTGAGTGCACCAAGTACAATATATGATATGAAAAAACCTTACACTCTTATTCTTATAGTACACCTTTGTCATAGAAGTTGCTGGTTGTCACAAATTTGGCAGCTTATTGTTGTCATTGGCAATGGTTAACCCTGTGGGTTTACATGACGACATCCAAGCGGTGATTATATCCTCTTTTGGCCAGAATAATTCATCTTGAGTTCGGAAGGCCACACAGAACTTATTTTCTCTCAGGTTCCTGAAACCAAACTTTTTAAGTTTCGGCTTCCATTGAAATGTCCAAAATCCTCCCAGTAAGTGCAGCAATGCCTGTCTAGGGGAGGAGCAAAGGCTTAGGTGTAGTTCTTCGGTGCTGTTTCAGTGTTTGTAGCAGCATTCTAATTTTTAATCCAAAGACAAATTTTGCATTCTAATGTTACGCTGTTGATCAAAGATCCCTTTTCCAATCCTGAACTGGGATGTGCTAAATTCTTCTGGTTTTCCACTGAACGGTGAAGCAAGCTTAGGCTGAAACCACCTTCTCAGGGAAATGCCATTGACTCTAATTCTTCCATATGACTCGCTCCCTTGATAAGGTAATCCTAGCCTTCTAAATAATGATGCAACTGCCTTGCTGATCCTGTCAGCCAAATCAAGAAAAAAAAAGAAGAAAATGTTGCATGAATGACTCAATAACTCAAAATCATTTTCGTTAACTATACATTGTGAATGTGTTGAATTTGTTCATTGTCTTAAATTTAAACAACATTTCTATCATTTTGCAGACTTGCAAATGCGCTCGTGTGTGTGTATGTGTTTTCTCTTTCACGTAAACATTAAGTGGTTACTTATTAGGTCTATCCCTTTTACCTACACAAAAACAAGCTTCAAGGATATGGCCATCATAAAGACCTTTTTTCTTTTTAGTAACTATTGTGAAGATGATTAACGTGTTGAAAGAATTATTATATATGCTACTTATAAGAAAGTACTTTACCTTCCTGCAAGGTTTATTGTTCTCTCCCCGTCCTGAGTTGTAATTTGTGACTTCTCTACAGGTAGATAAATGGTTACATTTGGCAACTTAGCTCCTGCAAAAGATTTGGAGATCATATAACATCAAATTGAGCAATTAGTTAATCAGGAAAAAAAAAGTAAACTAAGTAGAAGTCTTCTGTTGTGTTTTCTTTTTCTTCAGGAAATACTACTAATATTAGACTGATGGATCACTAAAGGAACAAGAAACAAGAAACAAGAAAAAGAAAGAATAATATGAGTTTCATCAAATCTAAGCAAAACTGGTATTTATGAATCAGTAGTTTCTTAGACATTTGACGTATTAAATTCATTGTAAACATACATAGTGAAAACACAGAAGAATAGTTGAGAAAGAATTGAAGACAATACACTGAAGTATAAATACAAGGCGAACTGATAAGATTATTCCTTTGTGACTAGTAGGTCATAGGTTCGACTCACAGAAAGTCTCTTTATAAAAAAAATACAAGGGGAAGGCTACGTACAATTGATGTCTCTCACCCGACCCTCGCAAAGCAGGAAAACTGGGTTTGTTGTGTTGTGTTGTTGACACTGAAGTATAAGTTATATATTGTTCGAGTCATTTGATGAATCTGATGGGAAATCCAAAAGCAGTAAGTACATCAAGTAAGAAATTCCATTCAAATGAGTCATGGTCCTACTTGATGTAGTTACTGCTTTTGGATTTTCCATCAGATTCATCAAATGGCTTCAAACAATGTATAACCTCAGCATCCTTTAGTTTACTTGTAAATGGGGAACCAACTCAAAATTTCCAAGGTGCTAAGGGAATGAGACAAGGAGACCCCCCGTCTCATTACTTATTCAGCATTTTCACAGAAGCTTTGATTAGGCTAACCCTCAATAACATTGAGAAGGAAAGAAGTTCCAGTATCACTTCAAATGCCAGAGGCTGAATTTTCAATCTTACATTTGCAGATGATACACTTTTGCTATGCAGGGCAAACATGGAGTCAGTTAAGGGTCTCTTCAATTCACTTCCAACATTTCAAAGACTTTCAGGCCTCATTATCAACAAGAGCAACCTTATAGCTTCAGTGGCAACCAATGACCTGGCAACTGAGATTACCAGGATTTCGATTCACCCAAATTCAGCCTCCTTTTAGATGCTTAGGTATATTAATTGTAGCCTCAAGAATTACCTACAGAGACTGCCGATCATTATCCGATGCAATCCGTAAAAGAATTGGAAGCTGGTGCAATTCCTAACATATGCCGGGATATCACAACTAATTATGTCTGTTCTTTTCAGCTTAAAGGTATATTGGTGTTCCCATCTGTTCCCATCAATCTAACAAAATCCATTGAAAGGCTCCTGAAAAACTTCTTATGGTTTGGAAAGCAGAATGGGGCTCCTCATGACAAGGTTAAAAGGCACAAATATTTGCAAACCTAAAGACCAAGGTGGATTGAGAATCGAGGCAGTGAGAACAATAATAAGGTATTGGTAGCTAAGAGAATTTGGAAGTTTTGTGTTGATGGAGAATCCCTATGGGTGCAATGGATATACACTCAATTCCTTATAGGCTAGAGCTTTTGGAGGATTCAAGCAAAAACTAATACCTCATGGACGCTCTTGTAGATCCTGAAACTCAAAGACAAGGTGAGTAATGATATCAAAAGTGTGGTAGGAAATGGTGAGAACACATGACTTAGTTTGACAATTGGCCAACCAACTTGTGCAAAGAGGATGAAGTCACTTGGATGAGATATGACTCGGGGAAATTCACCAACAACTCCTGCTTAGAAATTTTTGAAGAACCTATCCCAAGAGTACAGTGGTCAGATCTTATTTGGTCAACCTACTGTTTGCCTAAAGCTTCTTTTGTACTTTGGTTAGAGGCAGATTTTAGTACTAAATGCAGGCTATTTTTTGGCTCATTTAACAACCATCTTTGTGTGCTTTCTAATCAGATGCCAGATTCTATAAAGCACCTCTTCTTTGAATGCCAATACACTACAACATGGAGCAAACTACTAGAGATCTGCAACTAGCATTGTCCAGTGCAGAAATGGAGACAGATTATGGATTGGGCTAGCAAGATAAGATACAGATGTGAGGTGGTAGACATGCATATATTCAGAGTAGGTTGTAGAGGCATCATTTATGCCAAAAGGGAAGGAAGGAACAGGAAAATTTTCAAAGATAAGCAGACAGACAATGCTCTGTTTTCCTGTCAAACACTCAGGGATACAAGGGAATCTCTCTTGGCAATGGGAATCAACTCTTTAAACAGAAAAGATTTAGTTACTAGCTGGAACATTGGGCAAGACTGTAGTTAAATAGATTCCTAGTCTGCCAAATTTGCTAGGATACTCTCCTTGTCTAGTAATGTTGTGTACCAGGTAGCCAAAACCTCATTTGTACTTACTGAACGTTCCTTACTGGCTTTGTACTCCCTGGGGACTTTCTTTAATACAATTTTACCGTAAAAAAAAAAGATTTGAAGACAATAAACTCTTACCAGCAGCCAGCCGATGCTTGAGACCTTTCAAAACAGTTAATAGGTAAACCTGGTTATTCACAGGAAGTCACAAATTTTGAAGTTATGAACATTATCAAGGCATATATAAGTAGGCTGAGGACAAATAAACAGGAAATGAAGATCATCCATACTTTGCCTTGTCAACAAAAAAATTCATATGCAGATGTGCAAAAAGATAGTATAGTCTCATTTTAGCTTGTTTTATCTTCTCCCTTTCAAAGTTTTTCTTTCATTTTAATGGTGGAAGTCGACATGGAGGAGAAGGGATTTCTTGATTTATGATAATTTTTAGAGGCTTGTCTTATTTTAAGAAGCTGGCACAGGATAAGATCGTAAAAACTAACCGTAAACAAGAAAAACAAAGGAAACTAGAAAAGTAAAAATAAAGAAGTTGATCTTTCATAGCAGGTCCTGCCATTAAAGATTTGCTTGACAGCATATATAAGCTCCCTTTACCTTCCAGTATATCTTTGAAGAATCACGAAGTAGTTGTGTTAACATTTCCAAAATTAGAAGTCAAGAATCATTTAGATGTTTGGCCAATTACATGAGTTTTGCTAGGTGTCACAATGAAGAAGAAATTGCCCAACTCAATAAAACAACACATGAACTCTAAGAATTTCAAATCACCAACTTACCTCAGCAATATGAACTTGAAAATTTTTAGCATCAACAACAACAGGACTCTTCTTGAAGGATACACATGGTACGATTCCAAGTGAAGCAGCTTCCTTAAAAGGAAACAATTGGCATCACAACTAGAGCTCACAAAGCATTTAGTCAAGAAATGAGAAGAAAAAACTTCAGCTTCCTACTGACCTCGATCAATGAAAAAGCACGTGGATCATATTCTCCAAATCCATCTACCAGTGACAGGAGTTTAGAGCTTTTTGTTGACTCAGCTGTGACTCCAAGATTTTCAATAAGTCTGCCTTTCAATGAAGCATCCCGAGGGAGCTGCAGGCAACCTAAAACTTGGGAAACAACTTCCATTGTAGGTACCTCACCAGATGCTATCGATTCACGGTACACCATTAAGGCTAGTGATGTCCTAAAGATTAAATGATAAGGATTTAGAATGAGACTTTTGAATTGCAGGAGTACTAGTTTCTTAGAAGAACCAACCTTTTCAAATTAGCAGGGGAGGTAATTGTGACATAAAAGATGGGTTTTTGACGAACATTTCACTCTGAAATTCTCACCCTAGTACACAAATTTCTAGTTCTCTCTCTAGGTATGGTTGCTCATGAGCATGCACTGAAGCACATATATTTACATATAGGTACAACATTATTGAAGTGTCAAAAGAAAGTTAAGAGGTAAAAGAAGAAATACCACTTATTTTCAATTTGTGGTCGTCCCGAGGCAAAAGACAATACAGGCTCACCAGCAACACTAGCTTTCTCAAATCTCCGCAAGCACATTCCTTCAAAAAGAATATTCCAACTATTTAAGTAAAAATTTTAAGGAGAAAAGAGCTATTGCTTGCCATCTGAAAGATTTTGAAACATCAAGTGAGCCAATATCATGTAAGCTGTTAAGTAAAATTATTAAGAATTACTGAAGTTGTATAAAATGATCACATTGATGAAAATAGGAAAAGTACAATGCACAATATTGTACTTAAATCACTTGAAATTTCAGATCACCCTGTTTTATTCACCAACGCTAAGATTAAAAAAGAAGAGGAATAAAGATGGCATGATATAGTTTAACATAATTCCTTTAACAACTCATTTTATTTCCAGAACAATATACTATCCACTAACATCATCAATTACAGTTGTCCACTAAATCTCAGGCGGTAATGCTTATGCCTTATGTTGTGTAATTGCAAATCATATCAAGATAGCCAAGAGTTGAAGATGCAATAGGTTCATCATCCCTTAAAACACTTCAAAAGATCTAGAATATTCAAGAGAAGAAGATAACTGGTCTTGGCTATACTATAGTCATTTTTAGCAATTGAATAGCATTTCATCAAGTCAAAATAAGCAATCATGTCATTTCTGTGCATCTCCATTTTAAATAACTTCTAGGGCAATACATATTATAGCAGATAAAACAAAAACAAAAACAAAAGGAATGCTGGAGTTAGATGATAAATATATGTCACAGAAAATACAGCCAAAAATGAAGTATTTCATATTAGCTTACCAATGATGCATTTACATATAATAAGCGTAGGGGCAATAGAATCTGATTTTGCTTGAGAAAAAAGCATGAGGCCCATGTCCAAATCATCCTTTCTGCAATGACAAAAAATAATTCACAAGGCAAGTTCTTTGAGGATATGCAAACATGCTACAATAGCAAATTAGAGAGAGCTGTGTGGAAGGAGAGTTGAGCAGCAGACTGGAGATGATTGTTAGTTGACAGAGGGACGACATCATTTAAGCATAACAAATGAAGGAGGAAGAAGGCGAAATTTGATTTAGTTGAGAATATGTAGCATATAGGTGTAACATGCTATTCATTTGTAGCTAGTATAGCAAGTGTATGGGTGTATCCAACTTTGGAAGAATCAGTTAATACCTAACAAGAATTCTTCTCTCTCTTTCTGAATTTCCCAAATTTTTAAACCTAATTGCAATTTGGCGTTCACAAACTTGACCCTAGCATTTGGTATCAAAGAAATGATTCTAGGTGTTGAAGAATGGTGATGGTGGAAGGAGAAAGATCTCAAGACATGAAACAATCGGAGTTTCGGAAGAAAGCATGAAGACACAAATGCAGAAGCTGGAAATGAGACAAGAAAGAAGTGTACAGGAACTGAAGGTTTGGATGATACAGTTTCAACAACAATATACACAAAAGAATCAAAGGGCTAAAGAAGAGGATTGAAGGGTATCTGATGCAAGAATGAAATATCCACAATATAATAGCCAATATCACATGCCCACAAGGTTCGGCAAGATTGAATTTCCAACTTTCAATGGAGAAGGAATGCGAAGTTGGATATTTAAGTGAGAATAGTTTCTCAACTTATATAGAACACCACCAAAAGTTACAGTGGAATTAGTAGCATTGCACCCATAAAGGAGGCACCAGAATGGCATCAACTAGAGAAATAGAAGTACGATGGAGGTCCCAGCTGGTGGGAATACATTTTACCGTGGAGCAGAAGTTTAGAAAATCAGTCTTTGAGGATCTGGTGGGTGATATGAAGAAATTATGGCAGATGGAAACAATCAAAGAATACTGTACAAAATCCAACTTTTTGTTGGATAACTTGGTGATGCCTGAGCCTCTATGGTAACCTTGTTCTTGAAAGGTTTAAAATTAGAGATTATTTGGTGAAAATATGGAATCCTAGAAATTTGCAGTAAACATACAATTTGGCCAAAAAACAGGAGGTGGTCTTTTAGCAAAGGACAAAACTATCTAGAAGTAATGGAAAAATGTACCCACAACAAGGGGTGTACACCAATTCACAAAAGAATTACGGAATTCTACAAAAACCCCAATTTACAAACAAATCCAATGGAGAACATAGGTTTGCAAATACCACGAATAGTAAAGAGATGGATGAAAGAAGAGCCAAGGGATTTTGTTTTTGGTGTGACGAGAAATTTGTGTTGGGACATAAATACAAGAAAAAAATGATGTACATGCATAGAGTGGAGGATGTAATTGAAGAAGAGAATGAAGTGGTTGAGCAGGAGCAAGAGATGCAATCAGCAATATCCTTACAAGTAATAATGGGTACTGTCTCAGGAAAATTTCAACAAATGAAAGTGAATGTGAAGTAAAATAATTGGAATATACATCTTATAATCGATGGAGGGAGTACTAATAACTTCATTGACAAAAATTTGATAGAAAAAGGAGATGGGACGTTAGAGGAAATCTAACCACTCACTATCATAGTGGGAGGAGGGTTACAAGTTGTATGTAGAAAAAAATGCAGGGGCTTTAGTTGGTTTATGAGGGGCTAATAGTTTGCGATTGATGTGTAGGAGGAAGCAACATGGTCTTTGAGGTACAATTGTTGGTGACCCTTGATGACATAATTTGCAATTACAATAAAGGTACCTTGCAATTTGAGTGGAATAAAAAAACGGTGGAGTTGAACAATGGTCAATATGGTGGATCTTATGAAACCACTGGAAGAGGAATGAAGAAGGGGATGAGAAGTTATGGAGTTGTTTGTCAATTCCTATTATCACAAGAGGATGAACATAGGCAATGTGGTGCTTCACCACAATGTTGTCTCTAGATGAAGCAAGTGGAATTGTCTGGAAATGAATTGCCAGTAGAGGAGGTAGGGGGTCAAGTTCCGTCTATTGAACATATCGATTTCAAGGTTTCAATCCCTTTGCTAGTTAGCACAAAGTGGGAACATACTTTTATCCTTTTTTTTAAGTGAGAAATATATGCTATGTGAAAGTTATCATTTGTTAGATGAATTTGAAAATGTATTCAAGAGCCACAATGGTTGCCCTCATCCAGACTACAAGACCACAAAATTATTGGAGGAGGAAACTGGTGCAGTAAACTTAAGGCCCTATAGATATGCAGCAATGCTAAAAGGAGGCTACGCAAGGACTGTTAGATGACATGTTGAAGCAGGAGATAATTCAAGAGAGTGCAAGTCCCTTCTCTTCTCCAATCATTTTAGTAAAAAAGAAGGATGGTTCATGGAGTTTCTGTTTGGATTATAAAGCTCTTAACAAATGCACTTTTAAGGATAAATTTTCCATACGGTTAATAGAAAATTTGTTAAATGAGTTGCATGGAGTGGAATACTTTTTAAAATTAGATTTGAGGTCTGGTTACAATCAAATACAAATGCATAAGGATAATGTACATAAAACCACATTCTAAACTCAAGAGGATCATATGAATTTCTTGTTATGTCATTAGGCCTTACCAATGCACCAACCACATTTCAAAGTTTTAATGAAATCAATTTCTAAAGTCTATTTGAGGATAAGTTTATTAGTTTTCTTTGATGATATTTTAGTGTACAGTCAAACATGAGAACAACACCTAAAACATCTTAGAGAAGTCTTACAAGTGTCATGGACACAAAAATTATATGTAAAACTTTCTAAGTGTTCATTTAGAGCCGAGCAAGTGGAGTATCTAGCCATATCATTAATGTTGAAGGAGTTGCTACTGATCCTACGACAATACAAGCAGTGATGAATTAGCCAATTCAACAAATATTGAAGCATCTGAGGAGTTTCTTAGGTCTAGCAGGGTACTACAGGAGGTGCATCAAGAACTACGATCAGCTGAGCAAACCATTAACAACATTGTTGAAGAACACCTTTGGATGGAATAAGGAAGCTAAAGATGCTTTTAAAGCATTAAAGACAGCATTCTCAAATTCACCAGTCCTAGTGTTTCCCAACTTCAAAAGGAATTGGTAATAGAAGCTGATGCAATTGGTGGTGGCATTGAAGTTGTGCTACTGCAAGGACACCTACTAGCTTATGTGAGTAAGACTCTTTCATCAAGATATTTACATCTATCTACATATGAGAAAGAGTTGCTAGCATTGGTGATGGTAATTCATCACTGGTCACATTACCCTATCGATAAACATTTTGTGGTGCAAACGGATCATAGGACTTTTGACGTACTTGCTAGAACAAAGATCACTACACCATTCTAGCAGTTGTAATTGCCTAAACTCGTGGACTTTGATTTTGAGATAAATATAAGAACGGAGCAAAAAATAATGTGGTTGATGCTTTGCCAAGGGTAACTAGTAATATTTTGTATAGTATGGTTGTTTCTAGTGTGTAAATCGAATTTCTATAAGAGATACAAAAGAGCTAGGAGCAAGATGAGGGTCTTAGAATAACTATGCTTCAAAAATCACTTCATTTTGATATCCACAACTCAAGATATCCCCAATTTACCATACCTTGGTCAGTAGAAAATATCAGCTTAACCTAGTTTTCCCATCTTCTTAATCCTAGTCCATTTCTTCTTTTTATTCCATCATCATCAAAACACATACAAAAATGACTTAAAGAGGGAGAGAAGAAGTCATCTTCTTACCTTACAAACTCCTTCAATCTTGGCTTGGAGATGTAAGATAGTTGTCTTCCTTGTAGGTTTTAAAGAAAACCAACTTGATAGGAGTGGAGAGGGGCTTGAATACTAAAGAGGGATCCATTACCAATATGGTGTATTCTAGGTCCAATGATATGTTAATGTTGAAAGGGAGATTGGTCATCAGTAGAGTTCCATAATTAAAGACCAACTTATGGAATTGATTCATACTTTAGTTGTTGGGGGGCATTCGGGATTCTTAGGCACATACAAGAAGGTACAATTGTACTTCCGTTGGAAAAAGATGCAAGGGGACATAAGGGAGTTTATGAGAAATTGTGAGGTATGCCAAAAGAACAAATTTGAAATGATTGTCACTCTTGAATTATTGCAACCACTATCAGTTCCTTAGCAAGTTTGGACAGATGTGAGCCTTAATCTTGTAGAAAGATTAGCCAAATTAGATGGCTGTTCAGTTGTCATGATAATGGTAAATAGGCTCAGGAAATATGGATATTGTATTCCCTCAAATCATCCTTATTCTGCAACCAAAGTAGATCAACTTTTTGATAACCATGTCTACGTTACAAGACCTAGTGTAGGATCTACTCACGAGTCGAGACATGAGAAGGTCTACTCCTTTATCCTTAACTGTCTTCTTCCTTATTTTAGATGAACCTATACTGTCAATTAAGAAATTGACTCGTTTAGAACAGAGTCTCAGCCTCACA
The DNA here is from genome assembly GCA_024582655.2 of Erythroxylum kunthianum. Lineage (NCBI taxonomy): Eukaryota > Viridiplantae > Streptophyta > Magnoliopsida > Malpighiales > Erythroxylaceae > Erythroxylum > Erythroxylum kunthianum. The sequence continues at coordinate 165,386 of JANIMX020000563.1, forward strand.
CTAGTTTTTGTGATAATATTATGCTTGAATCTTTTTATTAACCATAGCCTCTTAAATAGGCTTGAGGTAGCAAGCATTAACCCTAATTAGGATTCTTAATTAGCCATAAATCTAACCCTAATTAGGATTCTTAATAAGGTATAATTCTAAAATAGAAACACAACTAAAATAGGAACCTAATAGTCTGAAACTACTAATTAAAATATAATAGAATCAAGTCTAGATCTCGATTGCCCTA
>JANIMX020000563.1:289484-310810 GCA_024582655.2 Erythroxylum kunthianum
AGAGCTTCAGATTAATCTAGTCTGGCCTGGAAAAGATCCCACTTTGGGTAAATTTTTTGGATTTTGCTAGCTTCCTGTTTAAGAATGATTTTTCAAGCACTCTTCTGCTGATATACTTCCCAGTTGCTAGTAAAGATCATAGGTTCTCATTACTTGCTTTATTGGAAGAGGTTACTCTTTTATTCTAGGTTCCCAGTGGTTCCATCTTCCAATCTTTTTTCAGATTATTTTCTTATCAGGGGTTGACAGTGTTGGCACCGTGTCTGCATCTCTTGTGACTTATGCTGCTATCCAAGCACTAAGGCCAGATTTAATTATCAACGCTGGCACCGCTGGTGGCTTTAAGGTGCATTCTTCTTCGTTCTTATTTTTGTTCTTATACACAGCTGATCGCGTGTTTTCATCAAACTTTCCAAATTTATAGTGTGCCAGTTGGCAAGTGGATCATCTTTTCTTAGTTGTTCCAAGGTCTATTCCTGTGATGTACCTTGTTAACTCTCTCTTCTGCTTTTATTTTTTGAGCAGTTACTTGTAGTGAAATGAGTTCATCCTCCTTTTAATAAAGCAATTAAGGTGTAGGGTTAGTGATATCTTCAGCCTAATCCTGCATTTCATTTTACTCTCACACTAATATTGAGACACTTCCAGGCCAAAGGGTCATCCATTGGTGATATTTATCTCGTGTCTCATGTTGCTTTTCATGACAGAAGAATCCCTATCCCTGTAAGTATTGCTTACTTTCAATAGTTGCTTCCTATTATGTTAATGAGGCAAGGGAAGTTTAACCACTGTTTTCTTGTTCTGGTCTACACAGTTTGGTTGCCTTGAAGTATGCCCAAAAGTTGGCAACCAAGTCATCTGCCATTTTTTTTTCTCTTCTTTTACAAAAAAAAAAAGGAGTTTAGAACAATACATCTTTAAAACCCACATAACTTGGTTTTATATATAGTTACTTGGAGCATAAATCTCAAGAAAAACTAGAAATAGACATAAATAATCTAATCATGAATGATGTTGGATTTATCAATTTCTTTTATCAGATTTTATTGGCATTCAGTGTATATTTAATCTGCTCCTTGACTTGTTTTAGGTTTTTGATCTTTATGGAGTTGGTTTGAGGCACGCCTTGTCAACACCTAATTTATTAAAAGAGCTTAATCTAAAGGTTGTTGCTATCAAGTTCCTCTGGCACAACACTTTTCAAAACTCACGGATGCTTAATACCATGTTTATATATATATATATTTCAGCTTGGGAAGTTGTCCACTGGAGACTCGCTTGATATGTCCCCGCAGGATGAATCATCAATAATTGCAAATGACGCTACTGTTAAGGATATGGAGGTTAAGATTAATGCTCTTATATTGGCATCATTACTCTTCCATAACCTGTATCGAAACGTTAAGATTCTAAATACTATGTTTCTTAGACTTTGCACAATATACCAAGTCAGTTTGCTAGAAATTTTGGTTTCAGGGAGCAGCTGTTGCTTTTGTAGCTGATCTTTTGAAAGTCCCTGTTGTATTTGTAAAGGCCGTGACTGATGTAATAGATGGTGACAAACCAACTGCAGATGAATTTTTGCAGAATTTGGCTGCAGTGACTGCAGCACTCGACCAGGCAGTTGCCAAAGTAGTTGGTTTTATCAGTGGAAAGTCTCTGGCTGAACTTTGAAATGATTGATCTACATTGGATGATTGTTTGGAGACATATATGAGAAAGTGTCTTGAGAACCAGCATAACATATTTTATTGTTACAATAATTGTGATTGTAAAGCTTCTGTAGTAATAATTTGCAGTTGTTTGGGGTAAAGGAGCCCTGGAAACCTTACGATTGAACTGTCTGTTTTATCGCAAGTTATGAATGCATAGTATGCATCCCTAGCTGATAGTATCACACGTTTTGCTTAATCTTCTTTAAGTGGCCGTTTTAATGATGAGATAAGTTGGGAAGTTTTAATGCCACCGTAATAGGATCTGCTATGGTTGGCCCTTGTTATTTATAATATGGAGTTACGTGAGCTGGCCCTTGTTAATGTCCAAAGACAGCCACATAAGTCTGTGCAAACAATGCACTAATGGTTTTATTGATGTAAAAATGTTCTTGAACTGTCTAGCCTTAGCCTTTATCTGGGAACGTTTATTCAATAATATCCAGGAAAAGAATTAAAGAAGAAAAAAAATCAGGGCTTACCTTGCTTTATGCCAACCTTGGACATCCCAAAATTTGGATCTGTCGTTCAAATCTTACATCTAAGCGTGGCAGCAGTGACAGACGTAAGTTTCTTATGTTTAACGAACTTATCCAAGATCTAGGAAGAAGATTCTGATTCTGTGATTCTGTGTTGGAATACAGATGTTGAGGTCTGACTATGTTAAAACAAAGGTGTTCATAAGCTTAAAAATTGTATCTTGTCATCTTTACGTTCAAAATCAGATTGGTAGTAGTACTGTGTCCTTTGAATGTTGGAAACTTTACTAAACAAGGACTTGGGGCTGATAAATCCTATATAATGTGCAGAATGAGGAAGCCACCAATCGCCTACCAACATCTTTAAACATTTCCTCCATGGGAACCTTGCTTATCAACTACACAGCCTTTACCATAATATAAGAATCGACACGCATATGGTTCTTCAAATAAGAAATAAATATACTGTTACCCTACTTTTAGCTTATTATTTCTTCTAAGACATGGCTTGAAGCAGTATATATGTGATCTTAGCTCTTCTGCAGTTGCTTTACTACAAGGTAAAAGTATCCCAAGAATTATTATCACCATATCTGTATTGTTAGACAAGCATCAAGCATGGGCAGCGAAGAGAATGTACAAGGAGGTTTTGTAAAAATGGCCAACCCTGGCAAAGCTACAATTCTGGCCCTTGGCAAGGCATTTCCTCACCAGCTCGTCATGCAAGAGTTTCTTGTTGATGGGTACTTCAAGAACACCAATTGCGATGATCCTGATCTTAAAAGGAAACTAACTCGACTCTGTAATATTCCTAACTTACTCTCTCATTTACTTTCATCTATATGGATACTAGTTGTATACTGAGATATTTTCTCTGAATCATTAAACAGGCCAGACAACAACCGTCAAAACAAGGTATGTGGTTATGTCAGAAGAGATACTGAAACAGTATCCTGAACTTGCCACTGAAGGCCAACCGACTTTGAAGCAACGACTGGATATCTGTAATGATGCGGTAACACAGATGGCAATTGAAGCTTCACAAGTATGCATCAAGAACTGGGGCAGGCCTCTAACAGATATAACCCACTTAGTCTATGTCTCCTCAAGTGAAGCTAGACTGCCAGGTGGTGACCTTTACCTAGCAAGAGGTCTAGGACTAAGCCCCCAAACTCGTCGTGTTATGCTTTACTTCATGGGCTGCTCTGGAGGTGTGGCTGGTCTTCGTGTTGCAAAGGATATTGCCGAGAACAATCCTGGAAGTAGAGTCTTGGTGGCTACTTCAGAAACTACCATTATTGGGTTCAAGCCACCAAGTGCGGATAGACCATATGATCTAGTTGGTGTGGCACTCTTTGGGGATGGTGCTGGAGCTATGATTATAGGCACAGAACCAGTTTCAGGCAGGGAAAAGCCTCTCTTCGAGCTTCACACAGCAATACAGAGTTTCTTGCCAGAAACTCACAGAACTATTGATGGCAGGCTCACAGAAGAGGGTATCAGCTTTAAGCTAGCAAGAGAGCTTCCTCAGATAATTGAAGATAACATTGAAGATTTCTGTCAGAAGTTGATGGGAGTTGCTGGCCTATATGACAAAGATTATAACAAGATATTCTGGGCAGTCCATCCAGGAGGACCAGCAATCTTGAACCGGATAGAAAAGCGACTAGATTTGATGCCAGAGAAACTGAATGCTAGTAGACGAGCTCTTATGGACTATGGCAACGCTAGTAGCAACACCATTGTGTATGTGTTAGATTACATTATTGAAGAGAGCTTCAAGACCAAGGAGCATAATGAAGATACAGAGTGGGGGATGATACTGGCTTTTGGACCTGGAGTCACTTTTGAAGGAATTCTTGCAAGGAAACTCACTCTGAATGCCAAGTCTTTGTTTCTCTCCAATAACTAGGACCTTTTTAAGGTCATCGTAGCAAAACAAGCTTGAACTTTATATGGCTGAAATTTTGTTTACCACATGTTTCTTGGTAATCACTTTCATACTAGACCAAGTAATGGTGATCACCACCAACCTTGAATTTGTTGTAGTAATCCGCTTGGTGCAAATGGGATTATCTGCTTAAAGCATAATATTGAACTTTATTATTACTTGCAGGCTAAAAAGAAGCCTTTATGGCATTCACCACCAAGCTTTCGTAAGTTCGACTTTTACCAAAGTCCAGTCATCCATGTAAACTTCAGCGCAGGAAACCGATACCCAGCAGCAAGTGCACACTTAACAGCATATGTTATTACCAAAAAAATTTGTAGGAAAATTCTCTTAGTCCAGAAATTAAAGCAAGTTGTATATAATAATGACTAATATAAGTTATCTAGATAGATCCACATTTAGTAAGGAGCCATGCGTAATCACCAGTAACAGAGACCACAAGTTTTGAGAAACTTGTCTACATTTTAAAGACAATATTGGCATTTGGATGAGATAAGTTATGTCAGGCCTCAAACTATATTCCAAGTACATCCATTAAAGTTTTCAATATCCCCAGCTCTACAAGCAAACCCTGTTGTCATGACTGCAATAGAGAACTGAATCCGGCACAGAAAGAGAGACCATTGTGTAAGATAATTTCATGGTAGCATTGCTCATGAGCCAAACTAGAAGAGACTGCTGTGTTATACCACTCCAGAAGGAAGACGAAGAACAAGTTGTCCTCCAAACACACTGCAAACCCGACAATTACAGTAAGCTTTGGCTAGTGATAAAAAAGATGTAAACTAGCTTTCTTAGTGCAATTTGGGTGCGACATGATGTCCACCAATGAACAAACCTTTTGACATAATAGTAACAGAAATCGGCTAGGATGAAAGTCTGAACAATTTCTGAGATGAGAACCATAGAAGGCCACAATCCATAGCCCAAAGCAACCAGTAAGTGTCCACGGGTATCTAAAACCTGTTCAACAGCATATAAACAGTGGATTTATAGAATGTTGTGAATCATTTTGTTCAACCATAAAACCAGTGAAATGCTTCATGTCAAAAAAGGAGCAAAATGCCGCATATAAATAATCTTATAATGGCATAACATCATGTTAAGAACACACAGGACCTACTACTACATGGCAAAATCTTCGTAAATGTTTGCAACGATGACATACAACAACAATACCCAGTAGAAATCTCGCAGAAGCACGGGGTCTGGGGAGGTCTAACAGTACGTAACCTTATCCCTAGCTAGTAGAGAGGATGTTTCCAAATAACCCACATAATATTCTAAAACTTAATATTCTATATCTTTTGAGTCCTAAACCATGTATATTCATTTCAAACCAGTCCTGAATATTCTGTAGAGATGGAAACCCCTTGAAACTTTTCAATCCAAGACTTTATTATTATGATTTTCATAAATAACTTCTACTGTTCTTCAACTCATGCTTTGGCGTAGGATTAAGCTAAAGTTCTTTATTATATTAATAAGCTATGTTAGTAAGAAAATTATTCTATACATGCAATCTAAATATTCAAGGAAAATAATTTCTATGGGTAAAACTTTCCATAAGAACTCAATTGTGACCTTTTAAAAAAGTTTTTTGACTCAACTGAAAAAAAAAGACTTGATTAAAAGATTGTAGAAAGTTTCAGGAGTTGCATTATGGGTATATCTAATTGTTTAATACATTGATGCGTGTGAAAGATTGATTAATAAATGAAACATGTCCGTGAAGAAAGTGGATTCACAACATCATGAATGCTTGTATACATCGCGCGTTGTCAGTTTTAGGAATTGCATTATGGGTATAACTAATTGTTTAATACATTGATGTGTGTGAAAGATTGATTAATAGATGAAACATGTCTGTGAAGAAAGTGGATTCACAACATCATGAATGCTTGCATACATTGTGCGTCATCAGTACACCACTCATATTTTTTTCAAGCAATTTGTTATACACAAACAGAGAAACTCTCACGCACAATCAGACATGATAGCGTAGCTAGCATGACAAGATAACAAAACAGAAGCATTAATAGAAGTACTAAACAGAAAAAGGCTGTAGCCATCTCATTGATAACTACTACTTTTAGTATCACAAATCCCAGTTGTGATGCAGGAATTTAAAAGAAAAATCTACAAGGATGCTTAGATCAAAACAATCAACGTCCCATCTCAACATTTTTCAGCAGTCAGACTTGCATGATAGTCGGACATAATAGCATACTAGACACAAATAGCTACAAACAGACTAGAGAAAAAAAACTCTTTCCATTCTCCCCATTCAAATGTCAAAAGATGTAGATAAAATTCAACTATGCCAGAAAACCAAAGTAAACTCAAGGCAAACCAAATATATGGAGAAACAAGAACAAACCTGGAGAACCCAGTGAGCACAGCTCAAGAACCTTGCAACACCCAATGCAAATACATAATGAGCAGTGAATGGCTCAACAATCTGAAAGCACCCAAGAGAAAATTAGTTCCAATATTCAACAACTTCCTGAACAGGTGTATATTCCATTATTTTAGACCATACCTTTGTATTCTGCATAACCCGCAACTGAGGTAGTACAGAAACAGCTTCCAGGTAGACACAGAATGCCCATGAGATCCTGTTCAATAGGTTATGAGAAGTTGATGGGTGAATCAATAAAGCCAAAACGGCACAAGGTACCACCTACAAATAAAACAGTAAGTATATGGTCAAGAGACATGAAGATTAAAGTAATGGCCCTCCATAACAGATAAACCATAAATCCTATGACTGGCATTAACAAGACCACAGTACTGATAATAGACTAGAAAAAACTTGAACAACCTAAACAACAAGAGTGATAGGATGATGTAGATGAGCCATTAATAGTAGAAACAAGAAATAAAAGGGCCTGCTACAATGGAAGAAATCTACTTTGAAAATCATGGTCAGACAAATTGTAATCTCAATCACAACACCCATAATCTAATGATAAAATGAGTAGCCTAATTTCCATCCTATAACCAAAACATTCTTCAGGACCAAAATGCAAACCAAAACTGGCAAAGTCAATTTCATGAGAAATTTCCAACACCTCAATGAATGTATTTGAGTTCATAACTAGATACATACCACATAATATATTGCAAAATTATCTTTGTCCTCCATGTAACTAGATCTTAGCTTGAAACGGATCATATAAATAACCCACAATGTTGTTGCCAATGTAGCTAAGTCTAGTATTGTGTGTATGTCATATTCCATTACAAAACTGCAGTATAACCTGACAGCTAAAAAAATTGCTGTCAGCTCCTGAGATTTTAGTGATAGTCCTGCAAATCAATCAAATGAATGTTAAAAGTGTTCCAAACAAAAACCACTAAAATGAGACAAAAGAAAACGGATATAAATAAATTATTAGACGTTACTTATAGCCCTTGTACAATTGAAATATAAAACCTTCTACAATTTACTTGGCGGTAACCAAAGGAGTGCCACCACTAATGTTGACAGACTTCTAAAACAAAACCAGTACATAACCAACAAAATAACAGTTTTCCTGTGAAAATCCCCTCCTCCAAAAGCTCTTTTTATTTTACCATAGCATATCTGATAATACTGTAATGAAATAGGTGCTCGGAATAGGCGGTAACTAGCTCCGCAGTTGCAGTTGCCGCCACTTTTGGATTCAGTGTACTATGCAAAGAAGACAAGCGGATATAACAAAGGCCACATCACACAAAGATTCAGCTACAAATCGTTCGAGATCTTCAAAATTCCTGTAGCTTTTTTTTTCTTATCAAGTTTCAGTCGAGAGAATCCTTTTCTCTTAATGTTATAATAGCAAGCAGAAAGAATTCGAAGTGTTATTTGGGAAAAAGTTCAAATATTTTTGCGTATTAGGTCCGTAATCTTCATCTTCAACTTAAACATTGCAGATTGGACATCTTTTCAAGAAAAAACAAAGATTATGAAAAAAAAGTGAGGGGAAACTCATGAGACTCCTATTTACAAGAGTAAGATTGAGATACGAAAACGGAAAAAATCACCTTTCCTAACAAACCCAAGCAAGCATCAAACAATTAAACTGATCCTACAAAACATCCCTAAATCCTTAGAGACCAGAGCTTTCAAAAAGAAAACAAAAAGCACCCTAAAAAACCTCAAAATTTCCCTCTTCTCTTCACAAATCACAAAATAAAAAGCTAATCATTCGTGCCACATAAACGGCCAAAGGAAAAAAGGGGTCCAGCAAAAAAGCTTCCTTTCCAACAATTATGATTACCAACACAAGTTTTCTCCTTCATGAGCTTGTAGATAAGGACGGAGATTCCAATAGAGTGAACAGCCTCGGCAGCTACGAAAAGGTTGTCGTGGTCATGAACTATGAACCTGAGGAGGACCAGAGTCGCCATACCCGCCACCACCGCCAAAAAGGCCTTGACTTTCGGTGGCTGTCGTCGGACCCATGTCGTGACTGCGTGGATCGGTTTCCTAGGTGCCCTCATCGGAAGTCAAACGGGCACTTCAGTGGATGGCTTCCGGTTGGTGGTTCGTTGGTAAATAAAGGGTCTTTGAGAATACGACAAAGAAGGAAGGGAAAAGAAACGAAGAAGAAGAAGAAGAAGAAGAAGAAGAAGAAGAAAGAGAGAGTTCGAGAAGTCTTCTAAGGTAAATTTGGTGGAAAAATCCTATTTAAGATGTTTTTCCTCTGTTATTTATAATTATTACAATTTACAAGTTCGTTGGTTGTTTTATTATGTAATCAGCTGATGGTTGTATTAAACTTTAAAAGAAACGGAAAAAACTTGTTCAGATTTTTTGGGGGTTTCAAACCCAGATTTGGGTTAATACTAACAACACTCAGTAAAAATTTTGTTAATACGTAAATTTTGAAAATATATAATAATATGAAACTTTACTAATACGCGAGATTTGAAAAAATCTAATAATGAGAAACCTTAATATTAAATAATGGTGAGTATATTTTTCAATTAAAATATTTAACTAAATAGTGGAGGGATTATGTTCAATGTTCATACTAAAAATATGGAGATAAAATCTTAGCCCAATTAGATTTTGTTCCAAACTTAGATCCAATTTTTGCATTCTTTATCCTTCCTATTAAAATTCAACATTCTCAATATTGTATGCTTCACTTACCATGGCTTCTACATTAGCTTCACTTAATATGGCTTCCACATTAACTATGTAATTTACCACTACGCTGCATTTTCACCATTATAACACCACAACGCTGCATTTCCCTACCTGCCACTTGAATATCGATAAATGTTTATTCATGTTACATTAAGTTTCATGGTTTAATAACAAAATCTGTATGCATTCCTGTACGTTTCAAGTGCTTATAATAAATCGACTGCACTTATTAAACATCAAATTCCCCCAAAAAAGTGTCAAGGTCCTGTGTAGAATGGATTCCCCTTTTTGTAGTTTGCTAACCATACTTGGGAGCATGCAAGCCCAGCAATAAACCCAGAATAGTTTTCCTTTCAGGCACTATAGGCTTCTTATAGACAGTAAGATGAATGATCTTGGATCAATCTTGAAAGAACGAAGATTATAATAAGTTGTAACACAACTTCCAATAATTCCACTTCAAACTGAATAAGAACTTCTAAAGCAAAATGCCACTTACACATTATTGTGACATTTAATGATACAGTTCTTAGAAGTCGGATAACATCAAACGTCTTGCCCTGCACATACAGCAATTCAACCTCTATTATCACTCCAATTCATTGTAATCTTTAGTCCCAAAGTTCTTGCACCACAATTGTGAGGGAATTGGGCGAATTGGGGGATGTGGCCTTTGCTGCAAGAAATAGAAGTCCTCTTTCCCATCAATTATGATTGTAAGAAGCTCCAGGATAACACATGCAATAATCTTATGAGCTAAGCAGTTCACATTGGCCAGAATAATATTTCATCAGCTCAGACTAAACAGCATATGTGTAGTACATCTGAAAACAATTGGTATTTCATTTCAAGCAACTTCAGAGCCCAAATAGATTCACTAACAAATGAAGGGAATAAAAGAGCGAAGCATCTAATAGGGTAAATTGCTTTAAAAATCCAAAACTTTTCACATATTTTTCAATAATAGCCCATCTTATCTTTTGTCAATTAAATACCAAAGCTAAGCATTTGTGTAAAAGATGGCCTGAATTCAAATTCTTTTTATTCCCCTTTTTTATTCTTGTTATTTGGCACGCACAGTCACTCAAGTCATTGCACCCTTTAATCCAGAGTTAAAGATTAAAAGTTGACGATAGAAATAAAAGAAGAGGCTCAAGAATTGTTGAACAGGAAATTGGTTGGGTTGCAACAAGTGCTATGTGAGAGATCTAAGGCTCTAAACGAGATGGCTGGGGGCTGTTATCGGTTGATATTCTAGATATTCAGGAGTTTGAAATTTAAAACGATTAAGGAATTTGAAAGAAAGGGCTTAGGATTTCTGAATGAGATGGATTTGAATCTTTGTTTTACAATAAGGTCAGGATGGTCATTCACAAAATTAGCTCATACATGTGTACCAACTAATGTGATGGAGCATGCGAGATCCCTTTGGTTAACAGAGAGAATAAACAGAGTTTCAATTTCACCTCTTTTTATACAAAGTCAGTTTCTGGTATACGTTGGGGCCTTTAATAAATTTAACCCTGCGAAATGAATCAAAGAGGTTGTGAATCTATGACCAATAACTTAATTCTCCTGCATCAGAACACCTAAAAAGCACAAAAACATTCTGTGGATCCAGAATAGACCAAAATGTTAAACCGCAGACAAAAACCAAATCAAACTCTAAAGTCAACATAAACAGTAGTAAACTCATACTTGGAAGTGAAAAAGATAAATGTATGAATCAAAATTATGCACCTTTCCAAGTGCATTTGGAGGATAAGATTTTAACAGTATTTGTCTATTAGAGCCCTATAATTAGAACAAAGTAATAGCACCCCCAACAAGGCTAATATTGCTAAAACCTAGAAGAGAAATGTTAACAATGAGTAAAACGTTAAATTCTCAATACCCAATTACTAATATTCCACAATAAACTCCCCCAATTAGAAAAAAGCACAAAACTCACAAAGATCCCATCTTTCCCAAAAACAATAAATCATCATCAACAACAACAACAATCTATAAACTTAAAATTCAACTTTAGTCATTAAACCTAGTCCAAATAATTTAAATACGGGGATCGAGGAGAGAGACCTCGAGCTCGGCGGATTTCATGGCAATGGGAATGCAGATGAGGAAAACGCCAGCGAGGGCGAGGGCAGTGTTGCGGCGCCAGTGCTTGGGGCGGCAGTTGGGCCCGCCGGTCATGCTCCACACTTTCATCCTAAAATCGCCGCCGTGGGCTCCTCCTTCGGCACCGTGTCCATGCTCTGGTCCTCCTCCCATCTTCGATTCGATACTCTCTTTTACAGTCTTTTCTCTCTTCTCTGCTTTCAAATGCTCTCCACTTTTGCCATTTGCCCGTGTCTATTTAACTATAAGAATTGGATCAACAAATGCACCGAAACGCAGCGTTTTAGTGATTGAGGGTACTTTCGTCCTTTCATCGACTCTTGATGGTGCTATTTATGGCCCTTGTTTTTCATTGGATCTGTTGTTTTTTCCTCAAATCAATCAAGGCATATATTTCAAAATATATTTTAGAATGGTTATTCATTTGACCAAAAGTTTGGTTACTTTCGAGTTGTTTCCAAAAGTTCGGTCAGAGTGATGGAAACAGCCTAGTCTTTTTGTAAAATATACGAGAAAGGCAAAAAAATTAAGTTTATTATGAATTTGTTGTTTTGGGAGTACTGTATTGATTTGTTTTTTTACATGTGCTCTCAAATAAGAGGTTAAATGCAGATTGATTAGCAAAATCCCATTCTCAGGTCTACTTAGAGTTGGAAGAGTACTTGGTATAAACTTATTAAAGAAATAGTAATGGCAAGTGCTACAGAAAAACTGGAAAAAAGAAAAGAAAAGAAGAAGCTTAACTGCAAGGCATGGTTAAATCATATGTGCCTAAAAACGTGAGATACCAAAATGTTAGAAAGTCCAAGAATTAGATCTTTTCATGAGGGGCTTCATTTGTTTGTCTTCTCCCAATGCCACCATTCCCAGATGAGAAGGGTCTTCCAGCATCATTTTTGCCACCAAGTAACCTGCGATAGACCATGTCTGGTTCTTCCGTGCTTGCTTCCCAATGTATCGGCCAAGCTTCCCGTCATAGTATTCAGGCCAACCGTCTTTCAACAATCTCATTTCAGCTACTTCAATGGCTCGCCTTGCAATCTGTGGTCGTCCAGTTTTTATGCATGCAGCCGTGAGAAGCCATAACAGCACTGCAAAGGATGTGGCAATTGACATTTTGTATTTAGATTACACAAGTATAAATTAGATTGATTATGGCTTCAAAGAGTAATGGGTTCTAATATCAAACAAAATAAGCAGCTGTTCTCAGATCTTCTCGGTTCACTTCCAAACCTAATACAACTAAGAAACACTTTCTTCTAGTCAAGAATGAAGCTTTTCAAAGTACAACAGCACATTGAATGGGATCCTGAATGCCAAGGACAAATGTGTTGAGAGTCATACCTGGCCAGGACCCTGCATTGTGATAGCTCCATCTAGTATTTTTGGGGTCACATCCTGTGACAATTCTCCACTCATGGCTCTCAATGGCTGGAAAACATACCTTGAGTGGCATTTCTCCAACTAACTCTTCCCACCTTGATTCTATAAGATCCATGATTGCAGTGGATTGTTCAGGGGTCGCCAAGGATGACAGAATAGCAATGCAATTACCCAAGGCAAACCACCGGAAGTCCATTCTTGCAGGACTAACATTCCCAATAAAGTATCCACCATGAGTTGGCATAAAATCAAAAATCCACTCCGGAAGAGAGTCAGGTATTACATTGAACTTGTTTACAGCAGTATGGGAATATTCCTCTGTTTTATAGCGATATATATCATTTAGTTGCTTCAAATCAATCCAATAATAACCCCGCACGTGATAGCTCAACGCATGAAGGCGTTTCACAATTCTTTCTACAAACTCCTTCCCCTCATCATCTTGTTTCAATAAAAGTAATGCACATCTTAAAGCCATGAAGAAAAGTGCTTGAATTTCAATTGGATACCCATAGACACCCTGATAAGATAAATAACTGAAATTAGACACAGTTCACAAACATTAAAAGAAGAAGAACAAATACATTCTAAATGAAACTTGAAATAGAGGGAAAACATGTATTTTGCGTGTGAAAACTAGTTGCTTCATATGATGAGGGAAAAGTGTGCCATGATTTGATAAGTAGAAAGTAGCCGATTAAGTCATCACGAGTTCAAAAGAAAGACGGGATTGAACATGAATTGACCAAGGAATGAATCCAATCAACTGAAACCCCATTAATTGTAATCCTAGCTACATATCTGTTTCCACCTTTTCAAAAAAAAAAAACTTTATATAACAATCTATTCGATACAACCTTCCTGATGAAACACAGTCTGCATCCTCTAGTTTAAACAGTTTAACTTAAACCCAAAAACCTTCCTCTGATCAAAATGTGAAAAAGAAGACATGAATCTGCAAAGAAACACTGGATGCCCCACATAAATTCACCTTATGAACTAGTTTGTGCTACAAGAGTAGATTATGTTCATTAATGGATAACCAACATAAACAATCAAAACTTACCATTCTCCTATCAATCATGCAGCATCCATCAGCACAAAGAAGAGTCGGAAATGTGTCAAAACCCTCTGACAAGCATAGACTCAATATCAATCGCATACCCTTCTGACATTCTGGGCGCTCAGCCAATGACATGTCACCTGTAGACTTGGTGTATGCCCGAAGCAATATAATCCACCAGAATCCAGAGTCAACAGGTGCCACTCTTCCTATTGCACTTTCCCCAAAATCTGCTATCAAGGTCTCACTGTTCCTGACTGGATCATGAAGTACTTTAAAACTGGCAGGCATTACTCCTTCTCCTAGGTGGAACCTGTCAATCTTTTTCTCCCAAGATTGAAGTCGAAGAGTTTTCAATATGAAATTTTTTACAATCTCAGGTTCTCCATTCATCAGAAATGCCAGTGCACTAGGCACAAAGTCCCTCACAAACACCTGCAAATGAAGATATTACGTCCACTTTGCAGCTTCAAAACAATTGAAACTGAGGCAATTCACATGTATGAGAGGTACAAAGTTCCGCTGTATTAAGTATAACAGGAACACTACAGATGCTCGATTAATGACCAATGAAGTTGCTAAATTGAAACCAATCTTCTTTATACTCAAACAGCTTATCATAACTTGTAGGATAAATACCTGATCATAGTTGAGTTTTTCATCAGAATTGTCTAACGCTGCAATGGTTCCGACAGGTTGACCACGAAAATGGACTAATGACCGCCTCAAAGAATCCCAAGCTTCGGCCACCATCGGGTAAGTCTCAAACCCAGTCTGTGACATGGGGGAATTAAATCCTGATCTTCTACTAGGTGAGTAAACAAAATCAGCATGGTCAATCACTCGAGAAGAGTTGTCAGCTCTGGACGAGAAGCGAGGAGACATCACGACGCCCAGCTCAAACAACGACCTTTCGTCGCATGATCTCTGTCTATCCATATTCAAAGGCCTTGGCCTCTCTAATAACTTGGAGAAAACAAGTTCTTCAATTTCAGCCACGTTATAATGGTTATCACCGTCTTTTACGTCTCCATTTGTAGACAGGTCCACTGTCCGGACAGAGGCAGACATTTTCTATGCTCTTTGACGTTGTTGGTAAAGAATCAGCCCGACTTTTTGCTACTGCGTTCAGTAAATTGCAATTTATCATAGGAAAGTTCGTGACTTTAGTGCACGAAACACACATTTATAACGATTGAAAACCCAAGATTATAATTTTACAGCCATTTCTATGATTTTCCCATCAACCAAACAGAAAGTGATCACGTTTAATCAACTAAGACCATATTATTTAGAATTAATAAGAACATCCTAAAGGTCACATTCTGTCGCACGCGCACGACATGCAAATAGCCAAAAGAAAAGCAAGAAGGATATCCTGTACGAAACAAACAATTAGGAAACAGGGAAAAGTGCAAGAGCGCTGTATTAAATGAAGCATCACTGCGTGATCTATTCATGTTTCAATGTAGATTCGAGGTCTCAAATGAACAACTACAACAAGACTTTACCAATTGAAGATCTGAGAAACTCCCACAAAATCTCTCTACAGCGCCAGCTTCCAAGATCAAAGAAAAAAAAACTGAAAGAACAAGCTCACAGGGAGAGTGTCAGCATATAAGCAAATGGGGTCATGAAAAAGAAACGTTCTTGATGCAAGCAAGTGGTCCCGAACGCTCAACCGGGATAACAAGTAATGATAAAGAGTTAGATTGGCAGAAGGTGACCGGTAGATATGTGTTGTAACTTGGTGGGGTGCGTGTCTGTACGGACGATTCAGAATCCTCAGTGTAGGGTGACTTGTGGGTGACTGTGACCTTGAGATTTTGGTATGGAAGGATACGCTTTTGCGTGGCATGATGATGGCAATGTGGTTTTAGATGTGCTTAGGAACTTGAACCGTCAGTCACTTACCAACCTGTGACAATAATGTTGAAGGTATCTCGGTAGGCAGAGTAATGTCTGATAGTGCACGTGTACGGTCGCACCAGATCCAAAGACACTTGTGTATCTGGTGTTATATCACTATGGAATCACTATCCCAGGCTTCCCAGCATTTCTCTCGGAGCAATGCGTCAACACACCTATGGAAAGTGCACTTTGAGCGAGGCTCAAATAATCATTACAAACCATAGTACATGTCTTCATCACATCATCAAGTACTTACGTTAATGCAAACTTAGATAATGAAAAATGGATTCAATGAGAAGATCTGACGTGACTCTGAAAAATGCCACTTTATCACTTTTAAATATAAATTAGTTCGTCTCATTCAAAAGAACACCAAGTCTAAGGAAAAAAACAAGAGAAGTTTTGGGAAACCAATCTGGCGCGCACCAATCAGTCAGCAGTCAGCAGTCAGCAGCCAGCAGCAGCCTCTTGTGTGTTTGTCCTTGCATGGCTCTTACTTTTCATTTTCAAAGTGCCAAGCGATTAAGGAAACAAATACTGGTTCTCCTTTATGCCAAATCAACGAAATTCATCCAATAAACAAGAAAGAGTGATGAAGATAAGTAAAACAAAGTTGGATCACTTGCGAATTTCAAGTTTTCTGTGTCATGTCCATGAAACTCTGGATATATTTTTTTCAACATTAGAAAGTGTAGGAAGTCTTTTTCAAGATTTATAATCTTGTACATCAAGTTCATGGCTGACATATCTGGAAAAAGATTCGACTCTTGCAGGCAGTCTACTTTGACAAAATGGCATACGATGGCATATTTGACATGGGGCCGAAAATGGCTGTATGAACCTCTACAATTGAGCTTTGAGGCTCTTTAAAACTTAATATTTGAAGCCGTTGGGCTTGGCCACGGGACCTTTCTCTTATGATGTTAGACAGATACATACAGGATTCTGCTGTGTCCAATTTTGTTTAACCATCTTATTAGCTTGAAAGAGGATGGTTACACGCCCTTCTTTTATAGATATCAGGATTTGCTAGTTTGTATTTCAAGTTCGGACCAGTGCTTGTCCTAATTGTGCTTCAAACTCCTAACATGTTCTTCTCCCTGCTGTCACAGTTGAGGCATCTGATTATATATGGGCATTCAAGATGCGGTGCCCTCAAAGCATTGGCGTTTCTAGTTCTGGTTTATGTCCTATATAGGTAATTGATTGATTTTAGATTTTATGACATAATAAATTAAAGGTATTTTCATTTTTTTTAAAAGTAGTTGAATTATATTGAATGGCTTGTGGACTACTTAGAGGAGTATCCAAGCAAATAACTAGACAATAATCAAAATAAAACAAAACAACAGTCCCTAGCTAAAGTAATTGGAACTGAAGCTTGTAATAACAAGCAAAAGGTTGTTATAAGCAATTGCAGCAAATCTTACTTTGAATAGAAATTTGGTGCAAGGAGTTCCCAGATCAGTGTTAAAGTGACTAAATAACATGTTATTCCTCTCGAAGAAGGTATACAAGCAGTCCAAATGTCAATCTAAAGAGCTTCTTATCTGCCTTGCTTTTGAAGTTGAAAGAAGAGGTTCAGTGAATGGTAGATGACTAGTCCACACAGGGATGGAATAGATTGAAAACTTCAAGTAAATTATTCCAAACAATAGATGAATATTGACATCTGAAGTAGAGGTGATGATAGGATTCCTCAGCATCATCACATATAAATTTTTGAACTGTTGCTTCTACCACTCCAAATAAAGTCCCTGATGATTCTATCAATCTTTTTTAAAACTCATCTAGGAAGAGCTAGGTATGAGCACTAATGGATATACAGATTGTTGAGGACTGATAAGGCAAGTTGGAGTCGTCCACCATAGGATAGAACCTATTGCACTATGAATGAGTTCTTCTTTCAAAGAGCTTATGAGAGGGGGACAGTTTGCTACACTTAGCTTCTTAGTTGAGATTGAAACTCTCAAATATTTAAAAGGAAGTTTCTTGAGTTCCAACGTCAGGAAGGAGATGTCTAACTGAATATTATGATTAGAAGCTGATAAATAAAGGCAACTTTTTCTTTGTTTGAAAAACAGTCCTGAAATTTCTTTGAAGGTATCAAGTGATTTCATTAGCAACATAATGGAGTCTTGATCAACTTCACAGAGTAGTAAGATATTATATACAAATGTAAGGTAGGAAATATGCAATTTTTCACATTTGTAGTGGAATTTAAAGACAGGAGTTCTAACTATGTTAAGACCAATGATTCTAAAAAGAACCTCCATATAGATTGCAAAGAGATAAAGGGACAAGGGGTCCCTTAGCTTGTTTTGAAGAGCTTTGTAGGCTCACCATTTATTAGTATAGAATATGAGATAGTGGAGATGCATGAGTAAATCCAGGCAATGAATGTAGCAGGATAACCAATGATTTGGAGTGTATTCATTACAAAATCCCAACTAACTAATTCAAATGTCTTAGTGAAGTCAATTTGTATAGCACAATTGTTAGTGGTTTTCTTTCAGCCATAGTTTTTGAATAGTTCCTAAACTAGATAGATGTTTTCACCAATATTTCTTCCACCCCCCAAAGATTGCTTGACCAAGACTAATGAGATTAGGTAAAGTGTTCTTCATTTTGTTAGCAAGGATTTTGGAAATTAGCTTGTAGATAACATTGCATCAGGCTATAGGTCTATAATCATTGAGACTTGATGGGTTAGGGACATTAGGAACTAGAAACTTTCCACTGGAGAAGAATTGTAAGATTGTCTTTATTGTCATAATCCCAATTTGATCTCAAGTAGTTTGATAAAATTTTGCATTAAAGACATCTAGACCAAGGAAATGAGAACATAATATCATTGATTTCCTCTAGATTTATATCCTTGGTCAGAGAAGGAATGAAGTTAGGGGATAAATCACCTATTAGAGAGTTGATAAGTTATTCAGGTAAGTTAGAGACAATTCTACTTTTGCTTAGAAGATCTGAAAATTGGTCCTTGTCAATCTCAATGATCAAGTTCTGATGAAAAACCATTACTCCACTTTGATCAAATAAGGAAGTAATGCTCCCTTTATTTCTACTTCCTTATATAATGGAGAGAAAAAAATTTGAATTCCTATCTCCCTCTTGAAGCCATGTAATTCTACTTTTTTATCTCAACAATTGAAGGTATCTAATAATGAGTAATATTTTCTCAGTTCAGCTAGTTCATTAACTTTGAAGTCAAGGTCCCCATAGTTAAGAGCAAAGGCCTTTTGAGTTTGAATGAGGGCCTTAAAGGCCTCTCTCTTATCCACCATCAAAGCGATCAACATTGTTTTTAAGCATAACTCACAATCAGCTTTGATTGCTTTGAGAATGTGGGTGAATCTATACCCTTAGGAGCCTTTGCTTCTCATATTTAAGGGCTTTTCAATTAGGGGTTTGAGCTAGGGATGATATAAGAGCGAGTTAAAGGAATTGAAGGGAGATTTTCTTATATAAAACTGTTAATTAAGCTCAATAGTAATGGGGAGTGATTAGATATAAGAGGGTTATCAAAGTTAACTTGACTATAGGGGAAAAAGTTCAGCTATAGAACATTAACCAAACATCTATTAAGTTTCCTTTTAATGAGTTTATCCTAATATTGGCAATTGCTTCATATATAGTAAGCACATAACCAAATAAGGAAGTGAATGACATGAAATCTTGCATGAAAATTTCTCTTAATAACTTGAGATTCTGGGGGAGTAAGGGTACAATTAAAGTCCCCTACTAGCATCTAAGGCAATTTTGTAATGGAACCAACTCTTTCCATAAGTTTCCTCTTTGTAACTCCTGATTAGCAGCATATACTTGTAAGAAAATTCCGGTGCAAGCATCACATGTTTGCGGTACGGAAAATAATTTTTTTTGTTCCGGAACCTTCCCGAAGCCAGAATCTATGTGTCGATACACATACATAAACCAAATAACCAAGAAGAAATTCTCAATTCACATACATGTTCATAACATATATAATCATGACATCTTTACATACATCGAACATTTATATAAAAAGCCATTATCTTGTGTGTCGTCTCCTCTGTTCTTCGATCTTCCACTCGTCAGGTTGTCGTAAACCACAACGATCAAAGCAGTGCATACATCACGAGTTGATAGCACTAGTTGATAGTTGCATCTAAGATGCAATTGGTATGACCGATACCTACTGATTGACCTAAGATGGCTTATTGGGTAAACCCAAGGTCATTCTTAGTGATGTCGGATATTGACCCACTAGAAAATTATTTTCTTGGATTCGTAGTGAGAGCTATAGATTCAGATAAAATAGTGGGTTTCATATGCAAGTAATTAAAATCCTGATTCTTGCAATTTTCAAATATTTTAACACACTCTCTCTTGTACATCTAGGTTGACTAAATTGAAGATGTCTTCTAGTGTAAATCTACGCTCACTAATGGAGGCCAACAAACTGACTAGGCCAAACTATCTGGATTGGCAATGAAATCTAATAATTGTTCTCAGGTCTGAAGATCTAGGATATTCCTAGATACTCAACTCCCTGGACCCCCTACTGCTGATACTTCTGATGAGGATCAGAGAGCTTATCGTAAGCATCTTAAGGATAATAATATTGCTACATGTATCATGTTAGCATCGATGTCAATTGAGCTGCAGAAACAACATGAGGCTATGGATGCTAACACCATAGTCTAACATCTTGGCGAGCTCTTTGATGAGCAAGCAAGGTTTGAAAGGTTCGAGACCTCAAGATTGCTATTTTGTACCAAGATGGTTGAGGAGACATCTCCAGTGCAGTATGTATTAAAGATGTATGGCTATATTGAGCGATTAGTCGTCTTAGGTTTTGTTCAGGATCTTGAATTAAGTATTGACTTAATTCTAACTGGTTTGTCCACTAGTTATTCACAGTTTGTGTTGAACTATCGGATGAATTGGTTGTCTACAACAATACCTGAGTTGATTAATCTGCTCAAGACAACTGAACAAGCTGTCAGGCAGGACAACAAAGCTGTGATGTTGGTGGGCCAATCTTCTTCTGGTTCAAGAAAAAAGAACCTAAAGAAAAAAGGCCCAAAATCCAAAAAGGAGTGCAGCAAAAAAGAAAGGAAAATCGACTGCACTAAAGGGAACTTGCTTCAACTGTGGCAAGACTGGCCACTGGAAGCAAAACTACAAGGTCTATCTGGAGTCGCTGAAGAAGAAGGCATCAGATGTCTCATCTACTTCATGTATGTTTGTCATTGAAGTTAATATTATTTCTGATAATAATATCTGGGTATTAGATACCGGTTGTGACTCACATATTTGTACTAATATGCAAGGCCTCAGGGATAGTAGACAACTCGAGAAGGGAGAAGTCAACCTGCGTGTGGGAAATGGAGCAAGAGTTGTTGCATTATCCATAGACACTTATATTTTGTCTCTTCTTAATAGGCTTGTAATTAGTTTGGAAGGATGCTATTTTGTACCTGTAATGACTCATAACATAATGTCTATTTCAAGTCTTAATAAAGCTGGTTTCCATTTTGTTTTTAGTAACAATTGTTGTTCTATTACATTGAAT
>JANIMX020000563.1:346316-356745 GCA_024582655.2 Erythroxylum kunthianum
GTTGGTGTATGTTTTAACTGTTTAATTTATTTTTTATGGTGCAGGGAGGAGGAGTTCCAATTAGCAAAGCGTAAAAAGAGAAAGATTAAAGGGAACTCACGATTGTCCTTCTCGGATGATTTTGAGAATGGAGGTGAAGAAGAAGATGAGAAAAATGGTAAGCATATATTTTTCACGGTTCCAAGTCTTTAATGTTTCCGAAGTGTCTAATTTTAAAGATTGAATTAAATAAGTCGAACAGTGTTATTTGTTTCTATTTGGTTCCCACTGGACGTTGTGTAGAACCAAATTACGCATATTTTTACCCTTAGCTTTATGGTTTAGTATAATTTTTGATGATGCGAACAGGGCTAGGAGTAAACATGTTGAAATATTTATACTTTGAACTGAAGTGACTTACACATGCCAAGCTTTAGATTTCAAAATAGCAAGTGAGCATTTGTCGGGTGTTTGATTGCTTATTTATCTTAGTTTGTAAGCCTTGATGACTGTGTTGACTTTTTGGCTGCGCTTAACATATCCCAGAAACTACACTCATCTGATATCACGATTAGTATGGATCCACGTTCTAGTTTCAGTCTTAACAAGGTTGTTGTCTGGCATATTGTATGTTGAATCTATTGTCTGGAGACTTGGTTATAGATTATAGGTCCAAGAGGACTGTACTTTTGATGTGCATGTTTTGGATGATTCTGACATTATCACTTACCACTGTAGACTATGTTAAAACACTATACTTTGGCATTTGATTGAACTCTGAATTTATAAGGCAATTACAACCCATCATTTAATTAGTTTTAGTTGGTTTTCTTGTGAAGAAACTTTGCTATTGTTTTGTAATGCTTATATTTCTCTAATGGTAATGCTATTTTCAGAAACTTTGGTTTCAGAAAGATTAGTTCATGGGAAATTTGGTAAAGATCCAACAGTGGAGACTAGCTTTTTGCCTGACAGGTGTGAGACCTCTGTGTGTGTGTGTGTGTGTGTGTGTGTGCGTGTGTGTGCATAGGCTTGGGACTAACACATGCACCTAGGGGTGCTATTTCAGTGAGAGGGAGGCAGAGGAACAAGCTGAGCGTGAAAGGCTTCGTAAACAGTGGCTTCAGGAGCAGGAACAGATTAAAAGTAATTAAGCAATTATGCCCATGTGTAGTTTAATACTCTTCCATGGAAAACATTTGACCTGAATGTTGTTCTTTTATTTTTTCAGATGAGCCCCTTCAGATTACTTACAGTTATTGGGATGGAACAGGACACAGAAGGTCGATCAAGGTTGGTTAAATTTAATTGAAACATTTACTATTCTACTTTTAGTTTTATTCTGCTATTTACTCATTAATGCTTTTGTAGTTATTTGTAATAATATGCTTTTTAGGTACGCAAAGGTGATAGCATTGGAGGGTTTCTTCGGGCTGTGCAGCAGCAACTTGCACCCGAGTTTAGAGAAATCAGAACGACTTCTGTAGAGAATTTGCTTTATGTGAAAGAAGACCTTATCATTCCCCATGTGAGATAGTTTAAATATTTAACTTGCTTATTAAGTCTGGTTATTGCTATTATGGTATAACTAAAAATGGATTACTTTATGTTCTCCATTTTCTGGAATTTTAGCAACACAGTTTCTATGAGCTGATTGTGAACAAGGCTAGGGGCAAAAGTGGACCGGTAATTCTCAGTTTCTTGAATCTCCCTCACAATTTTTTATGGTGATTTAAATGCATGTTCTATCCGATTACCTCAGTGGGGCAAAAATACCATATATGCTTTGTCTTTATATTGAAGATGAACAAGTTTGCCCAAGCATCATACTGTATATTGGATAATATTCTACCTTGCTTTGGACATAATCCCTAGCTTTTTAAGATTCACTAAGCAATGATTTTTTTTTAAGGCTCTTAGCAAGAATGATTTCAAGATATAATTGAGCTTTTGGCATACTGGACTGCTGCTCATTGAATTAAAGCAATAGCATCATGTGAAGGTCATGAGCATAATGATTTTTCATTTATATTCTTTTGGTCAGCTTTTCCACTTCGATGTGCATGAGGATGTCAGGACGATTGCCGACGCAACAATAGAGAAAGATGAGGTACGCGTCTTATGTTATCATTGTCTGTGATAAAAGGAGGATTTTGCTTCTACAGCATCACTTGTCATAGCTTTCTATTATTTTCATGGCTATGGTACTGAAGGCATGTTTTTGTCTTACAGTCTCATGCTGGTAAAGTTGTTGAGAGGCACTGGTATGAAAAGAACAAGCACATATTTCCTGCCTCCAGATGGGAGGTGTGCACTCTCTTAACCCCAATCAAGTCCTTTTAATGAACCTTTATGGGGAAAACAACTAATGTCCTGACCTTGTGATTTGATTTTGGGCAGATATATGACCCAACCAAAAAGTGGGAGCGTTACACCATCCATGGTGAATGAATTAGGTTATATGAGTAATGGGATTGAACTGGGTTACAGGTAATGATAGGATTGAACTTGCTTAAGGTCAACAATCTCATCTTTTGTCAAATGTTTCTAAGTGGGAAGAAGATATGCCTCACTCTTTAATCTGTAATGCTAATCATTGTGGATTTAAGCAGGACTTGAACTTTTTGTTTGATGTTGAATAGCAATTTACTTGCCTATAGACAAACCATGTTGTATAAGATTTATTAGTTAGGGATAAGATTTATCCCTAACATTTCAATGAAATAGCCTCTCTATTAGTTAGGGGTAAGGCTGCGTACTACTGGACCTCCCCAGACCCTGTGTCCACGCGGAATTTTTACTGAGTGTTGTTGTTGTTTATTTCAATGAAATTGTCCTTGAATTGTTGTTGTTGTGGTAGTAGATTTATATCCAATTAAACCATGCAATGAATTTCAATTTCAAATCCAAATTTGACTTATTATAAAAAATTTAAAATTGAACTCAATCTATAAGTTTATATCTTATAATTTTTTAATAATTATATTAAATATAATTGTGACATATTAACATTGATTTATGAAATCTCAATAAATATGAATAAAAATAATCATAAACTTGTAAAATAAAAATCATAATTTCTTAAATTTTTATAACAAAAATTATATCAAATAAATCATTATAAAAATATATAATTTTGATAAGATTTAAATAAATATTTATTTATTTAAACATTAACTAAAGAAGAAAAATTATCAACTTTTACAATAATAATGAATAATTAAAATAGAATAAATAATTAAAAAATAAACACTTAACTAAATAACTTAGTGTCTTCTATTCTCTTTCTCATGAATGAAAAGTAGGTTATCTTAAATTAACTTAAAACTTTTTGAGAAATATTAGGAAGTAAATATCTTTTATATATATCCAATTATATCGAATAAATAAAATTTGAGTTGTTATCTTATTTTTCAATTGTAGTTATAATCTTACAAAATTCACAATCTCTTCACAAAGATTTACTTTCTTTAATAAAAGCTGATAACCAAAATGGATGTAATTATTTATTTTTAACAGAAATTGGCTTTTCCCATGTAAATTTTCGAAATAAATAGTGAAAGTCCTTATACGTGTTCGTCTTTGAAACCGAACATCAACAGCATCTATCTCTCTCTCTCTCTCGTTCTCTAGCTCTCTCCCTTGACCATGGCTTCGACGTTGACCAATCTTAGGGTTTTCTTCTTCGCTCTCCTCCTCCTGGCCTCTCCTCTCCTCCAAGGTTTATTTCTTCTTTCTTCTAGATAGATCGATCTAAGATTCTTCGTCTCTTCACCTTCACCAGTTTTGTGCCTTTCGTGGACCAAATTGATCTGTGGATAAGAGATCTGTTTCATTTGATTTATTAACCGATTCGTTTGTTTGTTTACTTATCGGACTTTGTATTGTGCGAAATCCGTCTGCTAAGTAAGTTCTATATAGGAGTTGTTATGGAGATTGTTAAGACCATGTAAGAATGTACATCTATTGTTTATGATCTCTGTGTTTTGGTCACAAATTCGTGAATTGTAACTGGGCTTTGTGTCGCTTTGTTATTTTTTTTTTCATGCATTCTTGTATTTTTTTTTATTATAGTTGGCAGGTGTCAGTCTGAGTCAGATGCCGAAGTTGCAGACACAGTCGAGGAAGCCACTGATCTTGGGGTTGTTGGTGAGGATGCTCAGGATTTTGGCGATGAAAGCTTTAGTCCAGCACCGGGAGTTGAAACCGCGGCTGTTTTTCACAAAAATAGCGCCCGTCGTGAGTGCTTGTTTTGTTCTGCTTATTTTCTATTGTGCTGTGTTGTGTTGTGTTGACTTGATGGTTTTCTTTTTTCTTTTTTTTTGGTAGTGGTGGCTGCTGGAGAAGAAACTGTCGTACTTGTTGGAATAACAAATCCCGGTAATTGAAATTGTTGGCTTATCTTTCATGAAAGTGTACTATGTATTAGCTTGCATTCTTTTGCTTGCTTGCGGCAATTTTTGCTATTTTAAACCAATATGTGCATATGTTGGTGTCTATGTGGACTGAATTCGCACTGAGCTTAATTTTTTTTTTGTTGATACAGGAGTACAAGAAATTACTGTCCTTGCTATTAAGGCTAGTGTTCATCTTCCTTTTGATCATCGCATGTTGGTTCAGAACCTCACGGCTCAGGTAATTGCATGATATTATACATGAATATCAAGTGTCATGTTTGGTAACTCCTTGATGATCAACTTGCTCTTGTTTCTTTTAAATGTATAATCTTTTTCACACAACCATACATGATTGTGCACAGACGTTGACACAGGAAAACAGGTTCTTACATTACAATATAGCTATCTAAGCATTGGCCCCACAGTAGCTTCCTAGAAATAGATTACTTGATTACGAACTGGGCAATATGATGTGGGTTAGGATGGTACTTGACCCGTTTGACGGGTTGTGTAGTTGAAGCAGAAGTAGCCTTTTTCTTTCTAGTTGGGGAAAATGGTGGATAGAGAGATTATGTAGACAGTTCTCCTTCCCACCTTGTAATGTTTCACTATGGATTGGCTTGCCATCATTGTGTTTATACGAGATTGAAATATTAAGTTCTATAATTTAACTTGTTGAAATTGTTCTCTGTATCTGTATGGCATATGAATTTCACGATTGTTGATTGTTAATAGCACTCTGATGATATGAGGTCTTTGGACTGAGCACCAACTAGGAGAACAAGCTTATTCTAAAAGATTGATATGGTGGACTGTAATGTTATATTTTGTATGGTAGATTATAGTTAATTTTCTCTTTTGCAAGATGCAGTTTATTGACTATTTTGTTGATTTTTATTTCTGTGTATAACTTTCTTGAACCTGACACTGGTTTCGATCAGGGAGTGACTAATGCATCTTGATTTATATCTTTTATCCACGGATAGGCATATATTTATACTTAAGGGATTGTATTGATAATAGTTTCCTAGCAGGATTTGGATGCAACATGTCTGTTGCTGAAGACTTTTTTGATGTTGTGGTTGTAGGCCTTTAACAATGCAACTGTTCCTGGCCATGCTCAAAGTACTTTTCCCTACTACTTTGCTGTCAGCAAGTACTTGCAGGTATGGGAACTGATTGGGGTGCCAGTTAATCAACCTTCATGAGTATTGTCTGTCAATTATAGTTTTCATTACAAAAAGAAAACTTAAAAGAGTTCAGCTTACATGTTTAGTCAATTCTCTGCAGCCTGGAACTTTTGATCTTGTGGGCACCATTGTTTATGAGATAGACCAGCATCCCTACCAGAGTGTGTTTTATAATGGCACCATAGAAGTTGTTGAATCCGGTGGTTTCTTAAGCATGGAATCAGTTTTTCTTGTTACTCTTGGAAGTGCTCTTCTTGTCCTCCTTGGTTTGTGGATCCATGGTCAAATACAGAACCTTTCTAAGGTACTTTCGTAGTTGGATACCATTTTGTTTCTATGTCTCCTTGGTTATTGGATAATTTATCATCTATGATGAATTAAGATATTGAGAAACTGGTTGATTTCATATTCTAATGAATATGTTCCCAGTAGGAGGGAATTGATATCTGATTTATTTTGCTGCTATTTTCTTAGAAAACAAAGAGGACTTCAAAGGTTGAAAGTGGAACTGCAACTAGAGATGCCTCATTGGATGAATGGCTTCAGGTGTGTGCTTTCTCCTTTTTATGTGCTTATACTAGTTCCTCAAAAGGAGTATGACGTTGATTTAATCCGTCAGTCGTTTTTCGTCATTTGCTTTCTTTTTCAACCACTCTCTTGTTTTCTATTTGTTCTTGCACCCCCACCTCACTTGTTCAATATTTGCAATAAAAATGTCATGTTTCCCTTCCATCCTGACACCAACATACCAAAAATGTTTAATAATCTGCTTTCTACCTTTTATGATCAGGGTACTGCCTATACCCAGTCAGAGTCCAAGAAATTGAAGAAAAAGAAGAACTGAAGTGAAGTTCACCTCTTGTAACTCACGCTAGGCAATGGTTATTCTAAGAGAGCCCACAAGTAGAACTAGTTCTGAACTTTAGACCTGAAAATAGCTTTCTTGATGTGTAGCATGTGAAAGAAAAACTTTTAAGTTATTTCTTTTTTTGGAGAATTTTGGAAAGAGAGCCTTTTTTGAAGAAAAGATGAGGAAGGATATACATTTTTCAAGTTTTCCTGTTAAATACTTGACAGTATGATTTTGTTTTAGGTTGTGAAAGTTTTCGGCTGGCAGTACAGAATTTTGGTAGTGTGGTCCAGGCCCAATAAGTATAAGAGCACCAACCGGTGTTTGTTGGAAAATTTAATTGGGTACTTTAATATTTTCACCATCTTCCGAGTGCCCACATGATATTGACCCTGCCTGAGAAAAATAAAACACTCGTCAGAACTGACCAATGTTATCTTCTTTGGTGCTATCCTATTCTGAAGGGTACTTGGACGTGCCCTTAAATTATATGGTTCAATCTTGGCCATATTACGAATAGATACTGATTTGAATTCATTACTTGATCTAGGATATGTTTCTCTTCTAGAACATAAGAAAGTTTTGGAATTATTACTTCAATTCACAAAGCAAGCAATTGTCTGCAAATGACGATTTAAAGTGTGTTAGGATCAACGTATGGTCCCATTAGATTTACTTTGGAAAGAGACCATAAAGAACTTGCTAATACGTCCATAAATAAAGAAAACAACTTAGGACTTGGGAGCTTCTTTGCAAATTTTTGATGTATTTCAGGGGCATTCGTTGCCCGACCTAATTATGGCTCACCTGTTTCCTCTCATTCAAGTATTGGCTTTCCTTTTATGAATCCAGATCATCATTTAAGAAGTTGTTCTAGCATTCATAAAATTAGTGCATAGTTGGTTAGAGCTCATTTGTCTTATTTTAGGTATTCTATCAAAAAATGAAGAACTTGTAACTGAATCTTCTTAATGTAAAACATGATTGGCAGCATGTGAAATAGTAATGATTCTTTTTATGTTATGTTGTTTATCCCATCCATGCAAGTACCAAAAGTTGTTATCATGTCTTTAAATTTGTATACTCAATAATGCACCAATCAACCTACAATCATATCACGTAGGCACCAAGGCAATAGAGTTTTAAATGGTAAAAAGTACAAGCCCTTTAGTTCCCAAATCCCACAAACCACCCAACTTGGAAGTCTATGTACAGAAATCTGTCATGGAACTCTAGCTAATTTACATCTTAAACATGATTCATTAACGAAAAGAAATGATGGAAAGATAATGCCTTCTTTTCTCCAAGATTATATTTATTTTAAGGGATAAAAACGTCAATTAAGTAGTCCCAAAACTTTCATTCTATTCTATTTATAGCATGATCCAACGTCATTTTCCCATATTTCTAGATTGGGTATCACCAAATAAAAAGATTTTAGCGAGTGAATCTGATTCCTTTCCTGATACCCTTTAGCTCTTAAGCATCATCTGTACGACGATCTTAACTGTTCGTGACTAGAAATACGGAGAAGTCTTTGAACTGTATAAACAACTTGTCTTTTACATACTTCTTAAGAGAATGAGAAGAATTCCTTGATGAAAGTGGGATGAATTTATGAGTTTTCTTTTGAGTGATTTACATTGCTTCCTTTGGACAGGAGTTATACAGTTGACTATATCATAAGAGCTAGGCCTGGAGGTGATATGAAAAGCTAAACTTTGAATACTTGCATGGCTCTCACAACTTATCTAGCTCCAGTCCTATAAACTTCTGGTACTTTTTGGCGCCAGTAATCTCTCCTTGCAAAAGTAAATTCAATGATTTATTGTTAATTAATTAGTGAATCCAGAAGTCAAAACCTTTAGCAGAGCCATATAGGGATACTGCACAACTCTTTTCATGCACCCTGTAGCTGTTCCAAATAATAGACAAGAGAATGGTTAAGTTTCAAATTGAAAACAGTGGTTTAGTTCATTAGAAAACTTGGTGTATTGGACTCCCAAAAACGCTCGTCTAAACTTGACAGCTTGCAGTTGATTCACGTGAAGTTGTTAGGTCATAAAACATGATATGTTTCTTTCCATTTCCAAGCTATATCTCAACTGTGTGGTGTAAGCAGCTGGTGATCTAGTTGTATTTACAATCCCACAGCTCGTGCTTCTGCAACAATGTGCAGTTTTAACTCGAATTCTCATGAGAGTGTATTAATGAGAGCTGTTTAAAAGAGACAAACTAATGGAAACACATAAAGATTTAGTTGTGCACAGTTGAGATTGCATTCATTGCACATAATGCCCTTTGATTTATCATTCAAGCTGGTGAGCACGTTGCTTTCCTTTTCAACCCAGAAACAAAGTCATCTCATGGGGTCCCTAACCTCATGTGAAGCCCTTAACTCAGTGTCGGCATGGCTTTGAAGATAACAAATTGTGAGCACATTATATAACAAGTCCTTGAGGGTCTCATTTTCTTCATCAATTCCTTGGTTATAACTTCCAAGTCATATTCAAGTTTCAGGTTCTGATCCTGAACATCTTAAACTTAGGAAACACAAGTGTGTTCTCCAATGCAAATTCTCGTTCCAGGAGGAGCACTTCTGTCCTTCTATGTATATTTGCTATTTGCTGCTACAACCTTCTGTTATGGCAAGGACACAGCAGTTGTAGTAGTTGGGATTGGAGAATGTGCAGACTGCGCACAGAATGATATTAAGACCAACCAGGCCATTTCAGGTAATAAAGTTTTTCTGATATGTGCAAGAGACAAAGCACTTGCTAGTTCCGTAGTTTGTGTTTTGTTCTTACTCTGGGAATAAATTACTCTTGAGGGAGTTTCTTGAAGTCCTGGCATAACCAGGACATCATGCGACTCCATGGTTATAGCACTAATGTTATTAACTTGTCTGAGATCTAAGATCGTAGTTGTCCAGAGTCCTGACACGACAGAGAGAGAAAAGGTGAAATTTTTAGTACTGTCTATGTTTTATGCAACAATGCTGCTCATAAAACGATAGTTACTGGAGTTCCAGAAAGAAAATTTTCAATTCGAAGTTGTTAGCTGTTACATAAATAGAGGGACAGAAACTGTAAAATACTGGAATCCTGCAAGATTGGCATCTTTTGCGTTTCTATCTGTTCTAAACTAAGCCATGTTTTGCATTACTAGTTAGGTAGACGAGGTCAGTGAACAGTGAAGACAATTCATGGTCCCCCTTTTGTTTAATTGGAGTAATTGGTAATGGTCTTATATTCTCATATTTTCAGGACTGCGTGTGACCATCGATTGCAAGAATGAGAATGGAGAGCTCAAAACAAGAGGGGTTGGTGAACTTGATCAAGATGGAAAGTTCAAGGTTTCCCTTTCAAGTGAAATTGTGAAGGACAAAAAGTTGAAACAAGAATGCTATGCACAACTCTACAGCGCATCATGCACGGCACACGGTGCTCTAGACTCCTCAAAGATTGTGTTCAAATCAGAAACCGATGGCGAACTGACGTTTTCTCCAGCAGAGAAGCTGAAATTCTCACCAACAACCTGCACATCAGCCTTCCTGTGGCCTCACTTTAAGCATCCACTACTCCCTAAAGTGCCGAAATGGAAACTTCCTCCATCCAAAAGCTTTGGCCATTCCTTCCCTTTCCCTCATCATAAGCTCTTCCCTCCAAACATCTTTCCTCCAATACCTAAAAAGCCATGCCCACCAAAGCTTGTTTTTCCTCCCCCATCACCAGTCTATAAGGAGCCACTTCCACCGCCAGTACCTGTAATAGAACCACCACCAGTACCTATAGTAGAACCACCACCAGTGCCTAAAAAGCCGTGTCCACCAAAACTTGTTCTTCCTCCACCAACACCAGTCTATAAGGAGCCACTTCCACCACCAGTACCTGTAGTAGAACCACCACTAGTGCCTAAAAATCCGTGCCCACCAAAGCTTGTTCTTCCTCCACCAACACTAGTCTATAAGGAGCCACTTCCACCAGTACCTGTAGTAGAACCACCACCAGTGC
>JANIMX020000563.1:368936-388386 GCA_024582655.2 Erythroxylum kunthianum
CAACAGCTTCCTTACAATCACTCTCGACAATCAAGTTCCGTGAGTGAATTGCGGCAGCCAATTCTAATCCAAGGTATACACTCCACAGTTCCGATTCTAGTGAAGAGCATCTACCAATATTTCCTGTAAAGCCCGCCACCCAGTTGCCTAAACTGTCACGTAAAACGCCCCCAGCTGCAGCAGCTCTATCTGAAGCTGCACCATCTGTATTGAGTTTCGTCCAATGTAGAGGTGGGGGTGTCCATTTAGGGTCTTGGGGGATTCGTACATTGCCACAGGTTCTCTGAATCTCAAGAGCTAAAGCAAAACTTGAGTTCATGATCTGATAATTTGGAGGAGATAGGCCTTCAAATAGCTCCTGATTTCGGCTGTTCCAGATTTTCCAGCAGGTGACGGGAAAGAGGAGTTTCCACTGAAGGTCATACTGCACAGAAGATGAGGAGAGTAAATTAGCAAGGAGCCATTTTCGGGGATTAGTCTCAGTCCAAAAAGAAGAGGGTAGAAAAAAGGAAGTTTTAAGCCAAATCAGTCTGGCCCTGCGGCAATCACGGAAAGTGTGAAGGAGGGTCTCCGAAACACCGCAATTATTGCAGTTTTCCGATGCCGTGAGATGTCGCCTTGCCCTTTCCATGTTTGTGAGTAGTCTTCCTCTCATAAAGAGCCAAAGAAAGGTTTTGATTTTCTCGGGTCCCTGCCATTTCCATATGAGGTTCCAATTGCGGTCACTGTCAGCCCAAAAATCAGAGCACAACGCACTATAAGCAGATTTTGAGGTGAAAACTCCATTCATATTGTGTCCCCAGATGATTCTATCTTCACCAAGATTTAAGCTCGGGCAGGGGATAGCATGAATGAAGGGTAGGACATTGGATGGGAAGTAAGGCGTGATTTCATCCCAATTCCATTGGTCAACACGCTGTGAGACATAGCTTGCCGCAGAACGATTGAGTGCCTGTAATGGAATTTGTTGAGTTACGTAGTGCTTGAGAGGCATGTCCAACGAGGTCCATCTATCATTCCAAAAATTGACCCTGTGACCATTGCCTAAGCTCCATTTGATGCCTAGAAAAACAAAATTCCAAACACTGGCTAGTTGCTTCCATAATCCGGATCCCCCACGACAATTTATTTCAGATGGAAGTGCTCCTTGTGAAATGCCATATTTGGCTCTGAGAATATTACTACCAAGGTTACCACTATTGGAGATAACCGACCAAGCAATTTTGAGAATTAGGGAGATGTTGGCTTCCCTTAATCGTCGCAGACCTAAGCCTCCGCGGTCTTTAGGCTGACAGACAGTGTCCCACGATACTAGGTGGACCTTTTTTCCACCACTAAGGCTTCCCCATACCAGGCGTCTTCTTGCCTTATCAATATCTTCCAAGACCCCCTTCGGGAGTAGGATGGATTGCATTTGATAAGTAGGTAAGGCATCTAAGATAGCTTGACAAAGAACGAGCCGTCCAGCCATTGATATTCTCTTGGATTTCCATAGATCAAGTCTTTTATGGATCTTTTCCACTATAGGATTGAAATCAGTTCGCTGTGTTCTACCTTGGATGATGGGGACTCCAAGATACTGGCCCAGGTTGTCAACCATTTTAACTTTCAGAACCTTGCACAGGTGTGTAGTGATATGTTGTTTCGTATTGGGGGAACAAAAGAGCAGGGACTTGTCAGTACTGATGGACAATCCCGAGTGTTTACAAAAAAGATTGAGTACTTCCCTTAATTCGATAGCTTGCTCTTGGGTCGCCTGCGAAAACAAAAGCAGGTCGTCAGCAAACATTAGATGTGAGACTTTAAACTTACCTTTACCCACGCAAAAAGGTTTCCAGCGGCCTTGGCTGACTGAGACGTTAATTGCTTGGCTTAGGCGCTCCATGCAAAGTATAAATAAGTATGGTGATATTGGGTCGCCTTGCCGAACTCCTCTTGTGGGGCTGAATTCAGGACCCAGATCACCATTCCATAATATCCTGGTTGTTCCCGTGGCTAGGACGTCCAGTATGAGATGTATGAAGATCTCCGGAATCTTTGCAGCATGTAAGGTATCCGCTACAAAGTGCCAGGAAAGTCGATCAAACGCTTTAGTTAGGTCTATCTTTAGAGCGAGCCACCCGTGTTTGGCTTTTGATTTTCTCATCGAGTGAAGTATCTCACGGGAAGCCACTATGTTATCAATGATGCTACGACCTTTAATGAAGCTTGATTGAGAAGTTGAGATGAGTTGATCAACCACTGTCTGTAGGCGTTGTGCGAGGAGTTTCGTAACAATCTTAACCTCCACATTAATCAGACTGATTGGCCGCAAGTGTTGTATACGTTCTGGCTGGGGAATCTTCGGGATAAGTACAATACAGGATTTGTTCATACTTTGCTGAATTTTCCCTTGTGAAAAGGACTTGCAGACCATATCAAACACACTTTTACCAACTGTTTCCCAGTTGTGTTGGAAAAAACGAATATTGAAACCATTGAGCCCTGGTGCCTTAAATGGATGCATATTGAAAACCACTTCTTTGACCTCTTCGAATGTTATTTCATCTGTCAAGGAGTGGATCTGTGACAGTGATAAAATGGGAAAGAGGCCTGTAATAGGATATTTATCAGGGAGTACTCTGTCCTCTTTGTAAACTTCTTGAAAAAATTCAGATATCTTGATCCTAAGGAGTGCTTGATCGGAACACCATGTCCCGTCCTCCAGTTGTAAGGCTCCAATTTTTGTGATGGTGCGACTGGGTCGGTGAGAGCTGTGAAAGATACGAGTGTTCCGATCACCTTGATTGAACCATAACGTTCTCGTGTTGTGTGACTTGAGGAGTTCCTCCTGGGTTACTGCTCTCTCAAATTCAATTCTCAGTTGCTTGTCCAGCTCGAATAGATATGTGGAATGTGAGTCTTCAAGACGTTTCTGAATTCCGTTTAGTCTGGCCAAGAGACGCCGTTTCCTTTTGTGAATGTCTCCAAATATATTATATTTCCACTCATCTATGCTCTGAACCAAGGTTTTTTGGGCAGCTTCCAGTGGTTTACTTGCGTCCCAATTAAGATGAAGCCACGGTTGCCAAAGGTCATGAGCTTCCCATGCTGAGAGGTAACGGAATTTCATAGTGTTGACCAGAGCAGAATCATTGTGGATTGTCACAAGCAGTGGAGAGTGGTCTGACATCACCCTCGGGAGGTGTTTCACCGAGAGTGGGTTGCTGGTAATATCCCATAAGTCATTAATCAACGCTCTGTCCAATCGCTCGAGGCAGAGTCCTCTCCGCCATGTAAATCTCGAACCATGAAATCCCAAATCTCTAATGTTATTTGATTGAATCCAATTGATGAAGTATTTGCAGCCATTTGAAATTCTAGGACCAGACTTGTCATTCCTGTCGGTGAACGCATTGAAGTCTCCAAGAATTAACCACGGTTTAGAGATTTCATCACTTATATCTTGTAATTTATACCAGAGATACCTCCTTAATGAAGTATTTGGACTGCCATACACAGCACAAACAAGAAAACAAAAGTTTGTTGGAAGGGTTAGTTTGAAAAAAACAAATTGCCAGTCATTACCTATGATATCAATCGTGACGTTGTCATTCCAGAGGATCCATATGCCTCCTGAAAATCCAACTGCATCAACCCTGTGGGAGCGTTTCATGCCTATCTTTCGGATGGCCTGAAGGGCTTTAGCACCACTAATCTTGGTTTCCAATAAGATAATGACAGAGAGCTTATACAATGAAACAAAGTTTTGGATTACCGCAAGTGTTGCAGGGTTGTTTACACCTTGACAATTCCATGACATAATGTTGTGCGCCATAATTATTGATGAGTGTGTGTGGGACGTAGGTGCTTACCCACTGCCCACAGGTATGTTGACTTCATCTCCCTTCCGTGGTTGGCTGATGCCTGGTTCCGGAGGGAAGTTAGCTTCGTTATTTGAAGGTTGATCATAAGTCTGAGTTCCAGGGTCTCCGGAGTCTTCCTGCAGGAATTGAGAGTGACCTCCATGAAATTTAAATGAAGACTTAAGTTTAATACCTGTTTGGGGTTCCTTCGATAATTTGCTATTACTGCTTGAAGCCAGAGGATGAGGGATATGGACAACAGTGTGATTTGGGTCATCAAAAAACACTTGATGTTTCTCATAGGCCATGCTATTTTGGTAGTCAGTTAAAGTAGCACTGGTGACAGAATTTGCTTGATCCCCTTGGATATTAGCTTTTTTGATGCTTGTGGAGAGTCTCGTTACATGTCTTTTAGGCTTCAGTGCCTGATTTTCCACAGCCTCATTCTTCCTTTTGGCAATCTTTGTGGGCTGCCTTCTTTTTTGGGATTTTGAAGATGACGACCCAAACTCAAAGTTGTGGGGCAGACTGCCTTCCAAGTTGGTATGGGCCTGTGTTGTTTGAGAGTCCAAATCAACCTCCAAAGGAGCAAATTTGTTTCCTGACTTTTTCGGATTTTTATCACTAGGGATACCTCCAGTTGGTTTCCTTGAGGTGTCTGCTGATTTTTTGGAAGCAGTGTTTCGGCGCACGATTTTCACCACTTGGGTCCACGGACCCACATCGTTGTTGGAGATATCAACTGGTTTGGTGTTTCCTGACACGCCTATCGGTGGATTTTCCAACGGTTCTTTGCCTTTGGCATTCGAGTTGTCGGATTCTGCGCCGGTGGATTCCGGGGCTACAGTATTGCTGTCAGTTTGAGTTTTCTCAGTTGAGTGATTATTCTGGTTCCCGGCCACAACCTGGCATTCCTCTATTGTGTGACCGTACTTACCGCAGTTGTAACAAATCCTCTTTAAATCCTCGTATTGAACAAGCCAGAATTTATCATCTACTTCCACTTTTCCTTTTAAGGGTTTAGTCAGATCGAGTAGCACCGCTACTCTGGCAAATGATCCGCGAACCATACCCACAGTGTTTGGATCAGCCTTAATAAATTTTCCAACAGGTTTAACAATCCAATCTAATATAGCATCATGATAGTACTCAACTGGAAGTCCCGGGATACGAATCCAGGTTGCCACAGCAGACAGATACTCTGATTTTGTATCAAAACGGGGAGTCCAAGGAAGCACCTGAACATTATTGCCAGCTACAACCCAAGGTCCGCCTAAGAGAGCATTGTTGTAGTCAACTGCATTTGAAAGAATGGCGATATAAAATCCATCGACATGATCCAACAACCTAATATCTCCCAGAGGCTTCCATAGGGCCATAAGCCTGCGATACAGTATACCATAAGACAGTTCAGCCCCCAGTGGTCGGATTATTACCGTGAATTCCATATTCGCTGCCATTTGTTTGTGAATTCGATCAGAAAACCTTATGCTGGGGGTTTTCCCTTCCTCCATAACTAGTTGCACATCCTCAGGGAGGACTTCAATTTTTTGGTTTCTGGAGGAATTACCAGCCTTGGCCTTATCACTGTAGGATGGGGGTGGATCAGAGGAAGGTGGATCCGATGGCTGAGGAGTTTCGTGGCCTGTGAAATTTGGTAGGGGATTTGGATTGTTCGGGTTAGAGGGGAGACTGGGGAATGCTACAATGGAGAGATCGATGGGAGGAGTTGTGTATGGGTTATCTTTGTCAAAATCCATGGGGGAGAATTCCATTTCCCCCATGGTCAGATAGAAAGGAAAGTAACGACGATGGTAAAACTTTTAGCCAGAGAGAGAGAATTGTAGAGAATTGTAGAGAGAGAGAATTGTCCCCCATGATATTGTTTTTAAGAATGTCAGCTCAGCTATAGATTTCTTAAGTTGTATCTGGTTGTCCTTTTAAATTTCAAGAAAGGAGAAGAAGAAGAGGAAGTTGAGTTTTGTGTCTGCTGTATGATTGATTGTTACAGCAGATACAACTTGTACTACCCTTGTAATCCAATCGCTCGGTATCTGGAAACGCTTTTCTTCTCCTCATATTCTTATTTCTTTCACACAATAACCAATCAACAAACTAAAATATCAACTCTTTCACACTAAAGAGCCTCTGTTCATTCAACAGAGATTCTCAGACATTGGCTATTTTGGCAGGAGTCAGTCTGAAATTAGTTGGCTGTGAGATCACAAAATAGTAGGGACAAATAGCCATAGTTATGATAGCCATGCATTACAAAGATGGCACAGTTGAGTAAATGACACCTGTAAGTGTAGCTGGACAGAGATGGAAAATGGTTGTTCTCCTCCACTTAAGCACATGATTCAGTCTTCTTGCTAACTCATTAATGCTTCCTGCTACTTTGACGGCCAATTAATGCCCTCCACCGCCAAGTTCTAGAACTAAGAACACATGCCATGCCATGCCATACCCATGGATGGGTTAGGT
Organism: Erythroxylum kunthianum; assembly: GCA_024582655.2. Lineage (NCBI taxonomy): Eukaryota > Viridiplantae > Streptophyta > Magnoliopsida > Malpighiales > Erythroxylaceae > Erythroxylum > Erythroxylum kunthianum. The sequence continues at coordinate 375,266 of JANIMX020000563.1, forward strand.
AAAATGACCCAAGTCGTCAGGTTCTATAGTGGTCTGCGACCTCAACAAATACATAATGGCATAACAAATAGAAGGGCAATTTTTAATCTAAACTTAATTGTTTTCCAGCATGGTGCAAGTTTGGAATATTAAGCGAATAAGCAGCATATAAAACGGAACTTGATCTGAATCTTGTGATTTACTGGTAAGGAAGAAAAGGTTCATCAATTTGATTTGATTTGATTCATAGGATGGTCATTGCCTGCCTGCTTCCTTCACAATCAACAATTGTGTTTAAGCAGGATAGCTTCAACTGGGTAGTGGGAAAATGAAACGATAAATTAAAGCCTTTCTCAACCTCTTAAATCAACTTGTCCCTACATGTCATCGAATCCGTGGGCTCCAAAACTTTTTTTTCAACACTTAATAAATGTAGACAGTTGAGAGTTAAAGCATTGTCATTCATTCTATGTTCATAAGCACTCTGCTATATACCAGTCCTTTTTACTCTGTTTATTCTACCTTTGCTTCCCACAAACATGTATTGGTGGTGGTTCAAACTTCTTTTCTCAGCTCTTTCTATCTTCTTTGCAGCCATTGGTAGGGCTAGTGCAGATTCAGTGGTCACTGGCACTGTCTTCTGTGACCAATGCAAAGATGGCCAAAGATCTCTTTATGACTATCCCATTTACGGTAACAATAAGTTATCCTTGTATCATCAATAGCATTTTATATATGATTTTTATAAAAAAATTTGGTTTTTGTTTCAGGTGTCCTGGTTGGAATGGCATGTGTTGATAATAACGGGCAAATTACAACTTCAAGGGAAGAGACAACAGGCTGGTTTGGAAACTATGCTATAAGGTTCGATGGCACCCCAGATTTAAGCAACTGTTATGTCCAAGTCTCGAGTAAAAATGTTCAGAATTCAAATGGCTGCACTGCATCAGCTGGTCCTGCTCAAAAGCTGAGACTAATGTACAATATGTTTGACATGCAATTTTATACTGCTGATTCTCTACTCTCTCAGCCTGCTCAACCCATGTCATATTGCCCAAGGTCAACAACCCCTGTACCTGCACCTGTAACACCTGTAAGACCTCCAGAACCCATAGCCCCGGTCAGACCTTCTCCGCCTTTCGGGCTGCCACCATTACCACCAATGCCTTTCCTCCAAGCTTCAGCATGCACATACCAGTAAGTTTGATGTTAAAGCTTCAATCTTCTTTTTTTCCCTTTTTTCCCCCTTTTTCAGTCATTACGCCAAGCCTTATGGGAATGACAATAGAGCCATTAATCACCAGTAACTTGTCAGTCCGTAGTTGTTCTAGTTGATGAACGTGCAAGCATCCATGTGAGACCTGGAATTGCTGTTCTGTGGAAGATCCATATGCAGCATATAACTTCTTAACTTCTACCCTCTAGGTAGAGGGACAGCAAGGCAAACATTTGACGCTATAAATGAACTAATGTTTCATCTTGAATGCACTGCAGAGAACCTCATAAAGGGTACAAGTTGACTAATAAATGCTTCTCAAGTTTTAAAGTAACTGTCTTTTGACAATGGCTTCTTTTTAGTTGGTGGCATTGATGTTTAAAGTGCTGCAACTACCCCTTTTGGTCAGTTTGGTCACACTAATTTGCTTGTTTTTAAGATTCAAGCAAAATTTATGCACGCTTTGTCAACTCACATGCTAGTCCTTGAGTACTATTGTGAATGGAGCTTACATTGCAAACACCTCAAACTAATAAGAACATGTGATCTATCAGGAACTGGACAGCGCCAGAATACAAATGTTATTGGAGGGCATTGAACCCTGACATGAAGGTAGCAGTGGTTTTTGGTGACCTCGCAGCTAGAAGATACGGTACAGACATGACACTGTGGCAAGCACTGCAAGGGAGAGGTGACCCTTATAGGACTCTACTGAGGGAAGGGACTACTGCACTCCTCAACTCCTACAATAGTCTTCAGTTCTCTTACAACTCACTCAGTGTTGTCACAAACATGAATGAGGCATTAATGGGATCCACTAGAAGTGTCCTCCTGACGGCTCTTCGGTTCCTGAGGGCCAACTCTGCTTCTCCCAATGTTACCTGCAAGTTCACTGCTTGCAAGTGATTACATGAAAACATTATTGGCTTTTCTTTGCCCATTTGAATATGACCTTATTACTTCCACAGTCAATAGATGATCATGATCTTGTTTAGTAGATACTACTGTGATGATAGGCAATATCTTACTTTTGTATGAATGACCTTTCATTATTATATCAATAAACTATTTACTCTTCAAAATATCGTTATGGACTCGTTGTTTTCAACTCAATTACAATGTTGTTCTGTTTTAGAAGAAGCAGAATGAAGTAGTTTTTAGCATTTCACACTTTCGAATTTCTTGTCCTACATCACATTCATAACAATAATAAAATTATAATTATTTGAGATATTAAAATTTGTCATTTTTAACTTAATAATAGAAATTATGAAGAAATAAAAAGCAATCTTGAATATCATTCTCTACCACAACTTATTTTATTAAAAGATTAGTAATCATTCATATTTTTAATAGACCAAGATTTAGATGGATAAAAATTAAAATAAATTATATTATAAAGTTAAAGTGCATAATTCTTTGTTTTTATTTGGTATAGTAAATTCAATTTTTAGTTTATGCATTATAAAATATTCAGAACTATATTATAATAAAAGGGTAAAATACATTTAGAAATTTATAATTTATTTTTTTATATAAATCCTCATATTTTGAAAAGTATTATTTAATAAGAGAATATCATATAAATTTATTTATTATTAGTTTTCATTCACATTCACTCAAAATAATGTAATATATTGAAATTTTCAATTTTTAATATGCGTTTATAAATTATAATTTGTGTAATAATTGAATTATATTATAAAGAAACAAATAATAATTTTTAAAATATATGAATTAAAATAAAAAATAAAATTACCAAAAAGTCTAGTATAATTAATTTTAAAATTAAAATTTAATTCTAATTTATTTTTAGTTAAATTTCGGAATATATACGTGTAAACCCTAATTCCAGGCATTATATCATTTCCTTGCTTATTCTCCCATCCCGTAGAAGAAAGAAGCTATCCTATTAAAAAAAAAAAACACATCTTGAAAGTGATTTTTAAGTTTAATAATCTATACTAAGTCACATGTGATTACTTTGACTTTCAAAGGAATCCCCCATTGAACCGATTATGCTATACGACACTTTCAAATTATTTTACAACAATAACAATAACTGTTAATAAAAATTTCGCTAATACGTAAAATTTGAAAAGATTAAATAATACAATACGTAATTTTATTCTTAATTAATAAAAAAATTCTTTTCAAATAATTAGAGAGAAAAAAAGAAAAAAAAGAAAGAAAAAAAAGAAAAAAAAGAAAAAAACTTAAAATATATATTTTAAAAAAATTAAATTAAACCCTAAACATTGTAAAGTCTATAAGTTACTCTTAACAATAATATTTATTTATAAAATATTCTTAAATCTGAAAATTATCTCTTGAAATTTTTTATTCTTTGAAAACTTTAAAATCTTGTTTAGATTTTTATTAAGTACTTAAAGGTGCATCAGTGCTTTTATCCGTTATATTAAAAACTATCAGCTTTTTTAAGAACTTTCAGAAACTTTGGAAGAGCAGATAATGATGGTGGTGGTCAAACGTCGGCAACTCTCCGTCACCGTTCAACCGTTGGTCTTTCTTCTCCTTACAGCATTCCTGGGAACGCACGTCCAACCATTCACGATAGAAGAAGCAACCATTAACGACATACAACAAGCCTTCTCCGAAAACAAGTTGACATCAACTCAGTTGGTGGACTTTTACATAAACCAAATTAAAACTCTCAACCCTCTACTTCACGGCGTTATAGAAGTCAACCCTGATGCTCAATATCAGGCACGGAAGGCTGATGATGAGAGAAGGAAGAATCAGGGCCGTAGATTCTTGGGAGATCTACATGGCATTCCTGTTTTGCTCAAGGACACCATAGATACCTATGATAAGATGAACACCACGGCAGGGTCGTACGCATTAGTGGGGTCCAAGGTGGCGCGTGATGCTGGAGTTGTGGAGAGGCTGAGACAGGCTGGGGCGGTGTTACTTGGGAAAGCAAGTCTCAGTGAATGGTACAAGTTTCGATCTTTGAGTCATGTTCCTAATGGTTGGTGTGCCAGAGCTGGACAAGGAGTGGTAAGGTCTGCTCTATTCCTGGTCAACCTAGGAATTGTTAGATCCTAAGTAGTATTGATAGTGTTGCTGTACATATGATGCACATATGTTACCTTATTGCAGGGCACGAGAACTCCGGAGCTTTTCGATTTCCTAATTCTGGGTGATGAAATGAATTTATATGTCTAATAAGTTCAATGAAAGTATAAGAACTTGGAAAAAGAGTTGAGGAAGCTATTCTAGGATGTTAGTGACAAGGAAAAATTCTGACTTTCTTGTAGTAGATTGTTAATGGATGGAAAAAGATGGAAAATTTATCAGCTTTTCTCCCACTGGGGATCATTTGTATGTTGGTTTAGTTCAATTGCTTTAGGCATCCCATCCAATGTCACTTCTAGGTGAAATCCCAGGAGAAGGATCGGAGCAAAAGATTAAAGATGCTTCTTCTGATCCTTATCTGATCACCCTTTCTTCAACACCTTCCTGTTTTAATCCTTGTTCAACTTTGTCAACTTATATTATCAGAAAGATACAGGGAAGAGCAAAATCTCACTTGAAAAACAGAAGATTGGATCATACTTAAGAAGTTTGTTGGATTCTTCGTGAATGCTTGAATTTATTTCCCTATCCATACATTTTCTTTGAACTAAATCTGGCATTTCAATACGTTGAGCATGCAGAATCCTTACCTTCCCGGGGGTGATCCCTGTGGATCAAGCAGTGGATCGGCAATATCAGTAGCAGCAAACATGGTGGCTGTTTCTATTGGGACTGAGACTCATAGCTCCATCATCTGCCCCTCCGATCATAACTCTGTGGTGGGTCTTAAACCCACTGTTGGCCTCACCAGCCGAGCCGGTGTAATTCCTGTTATGCCTAGCCTGGACACGATTGGGTAAAGAACATATATACCTGTCGATAACCTGCTGTGGAACTGCCATAAAACGAATAATTAGATGGCTGTTTATGTTTTCTGTCTTAAGTGCATACTTGATACTGTTGACTCGTCACGTTTGCATCTTCAGGAAAGTGTTAATCTCAGATGATGTACATACAGGCCCATTGCCAGGACAGTGTCTGATGCAGTTCAAGTTCTTGATGTAATTGTGGGTTACGATCCAAGAGATCATGAAGCAACAAGTGAAGCGGTAAAGTTTATTCCTGCTGGTGGTTACAAGCAATTCCTCAATCTACTCGGGCTGAAAGGCAAGAGATTGGGGGTTGTTAGAGACCCATTTTTGAGCTTGTTCAACGAATCTGGAATTTCTACTTTTGAGCATCATTTGAGCGCATTAAGGTACTCTAGTAGTATAATGCTGACAGAATATTTTCCCTTATTATTATTCTACATTGGCCGTTTAGAACAATTTTTTCTTTTCCTTGAAATATGCCTTCCAAGATTTCAGAATCAATTATATTTGATTTGCTATAAGAATTTTGAATTTTACAGGAAAAGAGGTGCTATTGTAGTAGACAATCTGGAAATATCAAATATCAGCACAATTATGAATCCTGGAAAAAGTGGTGAAATAACACTTATGAAGGCTGAATTCAAGCTTTCCTTGAATGAATACCTGAATCAGCTTATCACTTCTCCAGTCGGGTCACTTTCTGACATTATCATCTTCAACCAACATAACCCTGAACTTGTAAGATAATTTTTTGTTCCTTGTTCTGGAAATTTTATTCTATTTTGTTTAATGAGCTTTCTAATTAGTGAAAGGAGACCACTCTGTTGAATGCAGGAGAAACTCAGAGAGTATGGTCAGAGTACTTTCATAGAAGCTGAAAAGACAGATGGAATTGGAGTGAAAGAAAAAAAGGCAATCGAGTTGATGAAAGAACTCTCCCAAGATGGATTTGAGAAGCTGATGATTGAAAACAGCTTGGATGCAATGGTAACACCAGGTTCGGGTGCAGTTTCTGTGCTGGCAATTGGAGGATACCCTGGAATAACTGTTCCCGCCGGATATGATGACAATGGAATGCCATTTGGAATTTGTTTTGGAGGATTGAAGGGTACAGAACCAAAGCTAATCGAGATTGCTTATGCTTTTGAACAATCAACGATGATAAGGAGGCCTCCTTTTCCAAAATCTTCTGATGTGAGTCCACTGAGTACTGAAATTCTCTTTGGAAGTGTGTAATTGGCATTCGTATTGAACTTCAACCACCAGTGTAATAGTTTCCATAAAGAGAACAAACAATTTGTTCTTTATGTTGGTCACAGATTGTTGTTGCATTGGCGAATAAGAAACAAGATGACCTTGGAAATAAGAATTATAGCATAGATCTGGTGACTGTTGCCTCCTACTAAAAGAAACTAATGAACAATTGTGACACAAGAAGAAAGTAACATGCTTTTAATGGATATCACACTAACCACTGAATTTCAAATGTACATCATATTCAGAAACAATAGGAAATTTGACGCACCATAACATATATCAGGGTAGTGTAGACCACAGCTATAAAGCAGACACCCTTAGAAGTATGCATTTCTCATTAGCTTTTCCAGATGCAGAACATAACAAAATGGACGGTAAATCTCCTAAAAGCTACTAAGTTAGTAGTAATGCCAGACGGCCTTGGCTTTGTAATTACCAGCTAGTTTCATATCTTCTGCTTTCAGAATATTCTATCAACTGCTCAATTTGTGTTATGCTGCGACTTATAGAACCTTACAGTTAGAGACCATCTTAATAGGGCACAGTAACTTTTGTTTTTTCTTGCATTAAGAAAAAGAGTATCTCTACATGGTCACCATCTAGAACAAGATTCTAAAACAGAACCCTAGTTTTCATCTCAACAAGTTATAAAGTCGATGCTTACAAGTTGAGGTCCAGGACAAAGAGGGAGGGTTAGTGCTAGTCGTCTGTATCACCAGACACCTTCTCATCTTACGGAAACCAAACTCCAATAGTAAACTACCATTCTGATCTTGATATGGCTACCTACTGTCTCTCTAACCTTTCACTTCTCTCATCGCTGACTTTCATCTTCCTAGCCATAACAAACCATGCGCTGACAATTAGAGAAGCAAGCGTCCATGGTCTCCAGCTTGCTTTTGAAGAAAAATCAGCTCACTTATAGGCAACTTGTTGAGTTTTTCATTGCAGAAACGATAAAACAAAATCCAGTCCTTAAAGGAGTCATTGAAACAAACCGTGATGCACTCTATCAAGCAAATAAGGCTGACAAAGAGCGCAGGGCTACCGGATCGGGTTTCACTAGGCGGATTACATGGCATTCCTGTTCTGCTCAAGGATAACATAGCAACCAAGGATAAGCTGAATACCCCAGCTGTCTCATTTGCTCTACTTGGATCAATAGTGCCTCGTGATGCAGGTGCAGTAATGAAGTTGAGGAAAGCTGGAGCCATCATTCTGGGGAAGGCTAGCCCCAGTGAGAGGTCTGGTTTTAGATCTATTACTGCACGTAATGGGTTCAGTGCTAGAGGTGACCAAGGAAAGGTGAGTTAATCCAAGAATTTAATCATATCAGGCTGTCTTGTGATGGTCTTGATTCAGTGTTTGAGCAGACACTTGAGGCTCAAGTAGTGGGTCGGCAATATCTGTGGCACTAAATATGGTTGCAGTGGCTCTAGCGACCGAGACTGATGGCTCTATTTTATGTCCATCCAATGCTTAAGTCGGTTGCCAACAGTAGGTCTTACCAGCCAAACTGGAGTTATCCCAATTTCTCCTAGGTTGGACACCGTAGGGTAGGTGAATGGAAATACTTGAATCACTTTCATGTATTAGGAATCTGTGCAAACTCACTAGGATGAAATATGAGCAATTTGTTATTAGGTTTGGCTTATTTTCAAGTTCCTAATGCAAGCAGCCTCCATAAGTCTAATAACTGATTTGGAGCTGGACCTTAATTGTTGTCTTCTAGTTGGACTGGCAGGTTTTCAACTCTCGTAAGTGCATTGGGACTTCAAAGCATTCAACTAAAACCAACTAGACAACAAAGTAAATTCTCTTCTCTAGTCATTCTATACACATACTGCACATCTTGTTCTGTTCAAAAGACATGGCCATATAGCCACAATTGATTATGTGCGGTTGAAATCCATTAGGAATATTTCCTTTGTATCCAGCAATTCATTGGCTCTGCATGAGACAGGCCTGTCTGCAGGACGGCAGTGTTAGTTTTAAAGGAAAATACTGCTGCAAAAATAAAGGAAAGAAACAAGAATTATGCAGATTTTTAAGAAACAGAAGACACAGCCAATTCAAATTGGAATGCCAATTTATAAGCTAACAATTAACTAAATGCAGAAAATTAAGCTATTGACAATTATTCATGTTAATTAAAAAACACTAAAAAATCTTCAATTAACTAGTTAATTAATCAACTAATTTTCAGAGCTTGTTGAAGTGTTTTCCTGCAGCAGATTTTGAATCATATCTCTAACACTTTGTTAGTAATATTGCAGAAGACTTTGTGGGAAAAGTTTACTCGTGACGCAAGAAAAATGGCTGACAGGACAACCATTAATAAGTTTGCTTTTATTTTGTTTTATTTGATTTTCTTTCATATTTTAAGAATTTTATAGATTATGTTTCCTATTTTTGTTGGGATTCTCTTTTTAGACTTTATACCTAATTAGGAGTCCTAATTAGGGTTTTTAATTTATCCATAATCATATTTAAAGGTTGCTATGGTTAATAAAGAGGTAAGCAAACTTATATATATATATATATATAACACAACGCTAGATTAAAAAATAGCAGCAGCTGTACGAGACCCTATCAAGAATAAGTATTTTCCTTGAGTTAACATAGGTTCTTCAGAGAAAGGGGAGAACATGACCAGGGAAAAGACGTGGCTTTCCCTGTGTCCCGACCTGTGACTAGATCCTACACTAGAGTACATAACAACTTGGTATCAAAGCCACCTGTCATGGGTGACTCAAAAAGCCTAGTCAGTAAATTGGAAGCTTTTATGCAAACTATGGTCGTGAGGCACTAAGCACTGAAAGAACAGATGGAAGAGTTACACGTAATGTCCGTAGATCGGGGAAGGATTCAGGAAGGGACAATGCTAGTGGTTTTAGCACTGGCAACCAAGGGTGTTCAAAGGCGAGAACAAGTGGGCAGGTCGGGGATTTGTTGGTACCACGCTACTTCAAGATTGAATTCCAGCCTATGATGGGTCGAAAGATCCCTTGATATGGTTAAGGAGGTGCGAACAATTGTTTGGGTATGAAAAAAATCCAAGAGCGAGAAAACGTGAGATTGGTAGCCTTCCGCTTAATGGAGGAAACAAAAAGGTGGTTTTATTAGTTAGAGCATGAGAAGTTGGAATGTTAATATGAAGGATTTAAAGAACATTGTCTCATAAGATTTAGACCACCCATGAGCAATAATCATTGAGGGGAGTTAGCAAATTTTAGCAAACAAGCATTATAGAAGATTGCCAGTGACATTTTTAGTCTTTGTTAACAAGGACTATAAACTTGAACCCTCGTTAAAAGGTGAATTTATTTACAAAGGGATTGGTGGAGAGCATTCGGATTGAGATAGAGATGAAATAACACAATAATTTGGAAGGGGCATTGAATATGGCACGAGCTTTAGAGAGGAAGCAACAGTGTATATTACAAGGCAACTCTAATTTTACGGCTAAGTGGACAACCTCTAAAACAGTTGCAACTAACATTACCTCTGTTGGGAATCAAAGCATCAAATAAGTAAGTGAAGGAGGGAAACCAACAATGTCAATTGTCAACAGTTCACGCAGCATCCCAACCCCATTTTTCAAGAGGCTTTCAAGGGTAGAGATGGGAGAAAGAAGGGATAAAGGACTGTGTTTTAACTGCGATGAATCTTATTCAACGAGACATAAGTGCAAAAGGCTTTTTTTGGATTGAAGTGCTAGACTCAGATAATGAGTAAGAGGAAGAGGTGGTAGGCGACTCGAAAATTTTATTACATGCTATAAGTGGGATTCATTGCTCACAAACAATGCAATTGCAAGCATTAGTGGCTGGGTGGCTGATGTGGGTATTGGTGGATTCAGGGAGCACCCATAATTTCATTTGGGAGGGAGTGATACCCAAGATTGATGTTACAATAAGGGAGAGGCTAGGACTGTAGGTGGAAATGACCAATGGAGAAAAAGTGCCTAGTTTAGGTATTTGCAAGGCAGTAACTCTACAAGTTGATTCTGATTCTTTTACCACCGACCTTTCTTTTAATTTATCTTTAATTCTCCAATTAAATATTTTATAATCATAGATCAAGATTGGCATCTAACAACGCATCATGACTACCCGAATATTTAGATATGTCAAAGTGGTTTTGACTAATCTTTTCATACATGATTTTTCTATATAATTCAATCATTTCATCATGCAATATTCCAATTAGACATAGAGCATGGAATTAATGTCTACTCTATTTTGAGTCCAATCATATTAGTTCTCCACCATTAGTTATTGATTCAATTAATTTTATTTTTAAACTATTCACAAAACGTCATTCCACCTTGACCAAGAATTTTCTGAATAAATACTAATCGAGAACAACAGAACATTATCCCTAATTACTTTAGGGTGATGAATCATATTTTGATCACTCAACTACCTCCAAATAGTTCATGCTACATCCAATGACTACCAACTGAACAACCTATGATTAAATATGTCATAAGTAGTATCAAAACATAGCAATCCTTATACAAGATAACTTTGGAGACCTCAAGTCCAATGATCACTTATACAATCTTCACAATGAGAATTTTCATAGACATACAAGTAATGTTCTAAATGGATTTCTTATATCGGGCAGTTCAGTGAACTTGTTCTCTAACAAGAACCCACACGTTTGTTTAAGTATCTCCATACTTTAGTCTATGAGAACGATTACTTCCTTTAAAAGGAAAAATATAACGTGTGCTAGCCTTTTTACGTTTTATTAATGTCCGGTCTTAATAGAACAATGACTAGGAATAATTTAGGAATAATACATAAAACCAAAGTGATTAGCTGTAGGTAAACAATTTTGACATGATATTATAAAATTTTAATGTATATATTGATTATTGAGATTGTTTTTTTTTATTAATTTTCTTATTTAGTAATATACTATCTTATTTTATACATTTAAAATGAGTAGCCAATAAAAGAAGAGTTTATAAATATAAAAAGAAATTGAACCAATTTATATTAGATGACTTATGCTTTTCTTACGTAAATAATTTTTTTTATTTCTAATAGATTTATGCAAATTTACCATATTATGTATTACTTTGAATTTAAGTTGTGAAAATTTAATTTTATGTTATGGTTAAAAAATGATGTTATATTAAAAGTTTTAGTATTTATAATTATATAAAAGAAATAATAATAAATAGCTAGTCTTGATAATAGATCTAGAAATTTGGATTTCACTACTAAATGACGGTCTCACCGTAGAGGAGTAAAACTCCTAGGACTAGGACATGCAAAATATGATATCGATATGGTGCTTTCTGGCATCACCCTTGATGGACTATGAAAAACAAGAAACTAGACATAAAGTCTTCAAGGTTATTACTAAAATTAAGGTCAAAAGTGTATTTTAAACCCTAACATTTACGTAAGAATATAAGGTGAACCCTATAATTTTGGAGTGTTCAATTTGAACCACAACATTTACAAAATGTTAACAAAAGACTTTATAAGGACGAAAAATCTAATAGGTTACACTCCATCAATTAAATGTCACATCATGTACAACGTGACTTTTTTTTTATAAATTTGTTCACATCAGTAGGACCCAACACTTACTAATGTGGCATTCTTTTTTAAAATAAAAATAGGTCTCACCCTTTCAATACTCACCTTTTATCCTTCACAAAATCCCTAATTCACAACATTCATAATCCATAAATCATAAAATCCTTAATTCTTTAAACGATTACAGAACCAAATCCTTAACTCTCCCACTTTGTTTAAATGTTTGCAAAAATCTCGCACGTACTTGGACTAGTTCAATCACAGCAGTATCAGGCCTAATAGTAGCAGCACGTTCAATCGCCTCTCGCATAACTCTGTCGGATTTATGGGAAATAAGATAGGGACAATACATTATGATAGGTCCATTGTTTTGATTGACATTTAGTTTATGTTTATTATATGTTATGGTCCCCTATTCCTTATTGATTTGATGATTCTTTTGTTTGGTTGTTTGTTTATGTTTATTGTATGTTGTGGTCCCCTATTTTTGACCTAAGCCTGAAATGCTTGTTCAGTTATTCCATGTATGTTAGGGTTCGCTATTCCATGTTTTAGTTGTGAAAATTTCTAGTTGGCAGTGAATGTGTTGTTGAAGATAAAAGTAACAGAGTTATACGAAATTGAATTTCCTTTGTGACATTATGACATTGGACTCAGTTTGCAAGGGAATTTATTTGTTTTTACGAAGTATGTCACTTGTACATGGATCTTTAGTTGACACATTTTGGGATAACTTTATAGTTATAATTGTTGAAATTTTTGTAAGAGTTACAAAATGCTACAAAAATCTCATTCCCTAAACCCAAAGTCTAGTAAATTAAAAACTTAGAATGAAGCTTCCAACTGCTTCTTTTGTCCTTTGTGAATTTTATAACCAGAAGCTATATTTCAATCAGACTCCTGATCCTCTCCTAAAAGACTTGTTTTGGATGTCTTATAGTAATATGCATGAATTGAACCTGCATATCTCATGAATTCAATCATTGATGAGAGGTTCAATTATATTTTATCTAATATTTCTAAAATTAAAGGTTCAGTTATGAGTATTTTTTAACCTATTGGATCTAATGAGAAGTTTATTTAATCATTCAATATGAACTTGATTAGTGCATTTGTATATAACTTAACATAAACTTGGGTGTAATTTTAGATGTGTGAATTATAAAAAGTTGATAACAACTAAGTAATTTAGTTTCA
>JANIMX020000563.1:746862-758211 GCA_024582655.2 Erythroxylum kunthianum
TCCATCCCTGATTTCAGCCACTGCTCAACACTGTTCATTTGCGATTACTTGGCAAAATCAAAGGCTTTGTTTCTCGGCAATATATGCGGCCTTTAATTATTTAAAAAGAAGGGAGCAGATTTAATGGACAATAGTGATGATCCTGGTGACTTTAATGCAATACTAGGGCACATGAGCAAAGAGGGGGTACTGCTCCGTCTAAAATATCTTGTGCAGAATTTAGCTCTTAGACAAATTCTCACAATCTAATCCATATTGATACCAAAGGCGCTCCATTCACTTGGTCAAATGGCAGAGTCCGAGCATTTATTGAAAGAAGGTTAAACAGGTCTATAGTTAACTAGCATTGTCTCTCTTTCTTCTCTAGCATATCATGTATGGCTCTCACCACAAGTCAGTCCGACCATTTCCCTATTTTGCTCTCGTTGGACAAACGTACAAAACAAAATTCCTCTTCTTTTAAATTCTTTAATATGTGGAGTGATCATCCTGATTGTGCAAGATTAGTTAAAGAAACATGGTCAAAACCAATTACTAATTGTCACATGTATATTTTGGCCCAGAAACGTAAGCTGTTGAAAGTTGAGTTCAAAGTTTGGAACAAACAAGTCTTTATGATTTGAAACAGTTAGTTAATACAGCCATAGCAAAGGTAAATCGGGTTCAGCAATAAATTGTATATGATGGTTACTTGGAATTACTTTATGATCAGAAAAAGAATGCACAAATGGAATTATAGAGGTGTCTATCAACTGAAGAGTCATTTGGAAAAAAAAAAGTCAAGTTTAAATTTGTTCACTAAAGGTGATAGAAACACGGCATATTTTCATCGGATAGCCAAGATCAAACAAGCTCCAAACCAAATGAAGATGCTAAGAAAGGGTAATGTGATGTTGTGTACTAAAGCTGAAATTGAAAATCATGTATTAGATTTCTACGCGAAATTGTATGCCTCTGAAAATAATTGCATAGATAATGGTATTGTGGATAAAATGATATCTCCTACAGTTTCTATGGAAGACAACTCAACCTTGACAAACCTACTACTATTAGAGGAAGTTAAAGCTGTGGTATTTAGCATGCCTGCCTATCGGTCTCCTGGACCGGATGATTTTGGTGGAGTATTTTTTTCAGACTTATTGGGATATTGTTGGTCAAGATTTTTACAACTCAGTTTTGCAATTCTTCAAACACAATTGGATCCTTCTAGGCATGAATTCCAATGCAGTTGTCCCCATCCAAAAATTCCCTGAAGCGGACAGAATTGAAGATTATAGACCCATAGCTTTGGCCAACTTCCAATTCAAAGTAATAACTAAAATTCTAACTGACAGATTGGCCCTTATTACTCCGAAAGTGATTTCAGATCAACAAAAAGGCTTTCTCAAAGGTAGGCTTATTTCGGAATGTATTTATAACGCTTCAAAAGCCATCAATTTGTTGGATAAGATACCCCCTCTCTCTCTCTTACTGTTTTGCTTGGCTGAAGATGTATTGAGTAGAAGCTTTTCACTACTAGTTCATTCAAATCTCATGAAGCCAATGGCTGGACCTAAAGGCTATCAAACACCTACTCATATTCTCTATGCTGATGATGTGATGGTTTGTTGCAAAGGTACAAAGAAGAACTTGTCTAACTTGATGACTCTCTTCTCTGATTATGTAGTAGCTTCTGGCCAACACTTGAGTATTGGCAAATGCAGGTTTCTAGCTAGTTCAGTATCCGCCAACAGAATTCAAGAACTGATAAACTTTTTTGGATTCCCTCCAGGCTCTATACCTTTTACATATCTAGAGATACCTATCTTTAAAGGTAAGCCAAAAGTTATTTATCTTCAAGCTATAGCTGATAGAATTAGAACCAAATTAAGGGCTTGGAAAGGCTCACTACTCTCTATCATGGGGAGGGTCCAATTGATTAATTCAGTCATTAGCGGAATGTTGCTATATAGTTTCCATATATATGCATGGCCATTGTCATTGATAAAAATAGTTGATAGATGGATCAGGAATTTTATTTGGCCAGGGGATGTCTATACCAGGAAGCTTGTTACTGTTTCATGGAATAAACTTTGTTCTCCTTTAATAGAAGGTGGCCTTGGGGTCCGATCTTTAAGGAAAGTCAATGAAGCAACATTACTAAAGCTGTCATGGGATTTGATTGCTTCCAAAGATCCTTGGACATTGTTCTTGAAAGCATGATTCTCTAGGAACAGGAAACCAATATCAGGTTACATTAAGTCTTCTATATGGTCTGGAATCCAACGAATCATGACTATGGCTATTTCAAATTCTACATGGCCAATAGGTGATGGCAGCTCAGTGAATTTTTGGACTGACCAATGGCTTTCAAAGACAATAGCAGAGTTGATCAGCATCCCACAAACTTGGCAGTCGTTTCTGTTTGCCATTGTAAGTGATTTCATTGTTGACAAAAAAATGGAACTAGTCAGTAGAGTTATTCTCAAGGTTTCCCATACTTGCAACTAAAATTGCTAAAATAGACATCCCTTTTACTGAGGAAAAGGAATAGTTAGTTTGGGCTAGTAATGACAGGACCCTGTCCTACCGGACCAGGTGACCTACCCGATACTCCACGAAGACTCTTCAGTCGATATCTAATCCCACTAGAAGCGTCTCTATGAATTTAAGCCTCATTCCTTGTTATTTCTTTTAAACACTTTAGATTTACTAAGTAGTGGAGTTCTTTAAATTTTCGACAGCACAACAACTGTATTTTAACAAACCCAAAAATTTCAGACTTGTAAGACATTTATAAACACTTATGTATTCAAACAACCCTCCACTACAATCACAAGACTTCAAGTCCATTCAGTAACATCATAAAAGTATCCATACATTAGTTTAAAATATTAATGCATTGATTCAATTGTAATCCTTACATAATAGTTTTGGTTGATAACAAAACCTTAAATTTACAAAAACATAATCTTAAGGATTACAATCTATGTTCGCAAGGTTTACAAAATATGAATATGCAATGAAAAATTAATTACATCATGTACATTACAAAATGACCTACACTATAGCATTTGACAACGACAGTTATTCACGCAGTGGAGTTCTGACAATCCGAGCTTCTGATGGAGCACATGTGAGGTTGTTTAAAACAAAAGAGTGAGCTAAACAAGCTCAATGAGTACTAACATTTAGTTTAAGCCTTTGAAATAATTGAACTCCCGTAAAACATTTTCTTTAAAACTTTATAAATACGAGAAATCATTTAGAAAAGTTTCGCTACTATTTATTTGAAATCATTTAAGTGGGAGTGACACCCACAAAATATATGAAGATTCAAGGCCCTTTTTTGCAAATTCTTCTGACACGATTGTGACAAAGAGCTTTTGAAAACCAGCTACACAATCGTGACAGAGAGCTTTTGTCGTGTTCTTGCACAATCGTGACAGAGATGCCTTGCCACTCTCGTGTCACTTTCAAACAAAATCAAACCATATTAAAATCCAACCTTTCAATACATTAAAACTTTCCCAAAACTAATCTTTTTATCACATTGAAGCCCCGCTTCTTTATCAAACTTTTCAAACCATTTTATAAGGTTCGTTAACCTTTATTCCTTGACCAATTGTTCATTACGACAATTTTCATTTTCAAAAATTTCCTTTATAAACTGTATCTTTTTCTTTTCTTTTTCTAGTTCCTAGCCTTTGATACCCTTAGGTTTTATGACTAAGGAGCGGTATTATACATCGCTTCCCTGAGCCTGCCGAGTTAACCTTTTTAACATACTTTAGTTATGACCTTACTCATAACTAGGTTAACCATTTATAGTATACCGATAGTTATGATCTTCCTCATAACAATGCTTGCACAATGGTAACGACGTACCATGCGACCAATCCCGCGAAGTGCAGCTTAATCTATATACTCCTTACGTGTAGAGGGTGACACGGACATACAGACAGACTCGACCCACTCGTGTTAGTGACAGACACTCCCCCGACTTTCCATGCACTATAGGATATACTATGATCGGTATTTTCCTTTGTTACATTTCCTTGGCCTATATCCTCTCGGCGTACCTCAGGCTAAAACGAAACCATTTATAATGTGGGTGCCCCAATTCAACACCAATATACTTAATATAGGAATTCAAAGCCCTGAAATCATTTCATAACAAGTTAAATCAACATTTAACGAAAGCTTTGAAACCATTATTTAAAACCAATTTCATCAATTGAATACATTTCGATTTCAAATAATTTTGAATGATCGTATAAACATTGTTTAAAGGTGTACTCACAGTTTCTCGTTTCTCCTTTAACCTTTTGGCAGTTTAAAACCAATTCTAACCGAAACTTTAGGCGATCCTCTCGCTACTAAGTCAGCTAGGAAAAAGACCTTCAAGAGTTCCTAAAACAACCGTATACATATAACATTAGTTACTATATTACCAATTTCATTGAAATAGCAATGCACTAAACTTCAACAGCTAACATTTAACCTAAACATCTTAACAATCTCAATCCCACTCCATCTTCTTCTTTTCTACTAACAACTTACCAATTTTTACCAACATGCAAGGTACCTCATTGTCCATAATTTTCACAACCCTTACACAACCTATACAAATGACAAACCACACCATTTTCCATACTCACCCAATACACATTTCTTATCTTCTCCATTTAACCCTAATTTCATCCTTGTTAGACAATCACATTACTTAATCAACCAAGACAACTTCTTACCTATTTTATTCCATCCAGTACATTAAACTTGTAAATCCACATAACACAGCCATACAACTTCTAATCACTCCACCATCTTCCACATTTATTTTCTTATCTTCTAACCTTAATCACTACTCATCATTTTCCATCTCCTACCATTTAACCATGGCATTTTCCCATCTTCTTCGTCATCTAGTTACATCTCCCCTCAATTTTGGTGTAGCCTTTGGCGACAAGGCGAGCCTTATAGCGCTCGATGGAACCATCTGAATTGTATTTAATTTTATAAGCCCATTTGTAGCCATTGAGTTTGTGATTAGGTGGTAAAGGAACAAGTGTCCAAGTACCATTGAGTTGCAATGTATCCAACTCGGCTTTCATTGCAAGTTGCCAATGAGGATCAGAAGCAGCTTGAACATAATTAGTAGATTCATAGGTTCCTGAAACGTTAGCAAGAAAAGCACGATGCAAAGGAGAAAGACGATGATAAGAAATAAAATTAGACAAACGATGACGAGTACCTGAAGAAGGGGTTGGTTCCGAAGAGGATGACGAGTCATGGGAGGTAGAAAGGGAGCCCATAAAATAATCATTGTGCCAACGCAGTGGGTGCATCGAACAAGTGGAGTGTCGTGGAGGTGGCTAGTTCCGGGGCATCAACTGAGAAGGACGAATTGGGCCGGCAATAAATGGGAGAACTGCATCTGTGGGAAAAGTAAGGTTGTGATGAGAAGAATGCTCAACATGGGCTGGGGACAGTAGAGTGAGACCGTGTAGATGGTTTTGTGTAGATGTAGTGTGATCGGGTAGATGGATTTGTACAAGTGTAGGTGATGGAGTGGAGCTAGGTGGGGGGAAAAATGTATCATCTGGATATGGTACAGGTAAAACTGGTTGGGTGAGAGAGTTAGGGGGGGGGGGGTGTACATGGGATTGAAAAGGAAAAATATTTTCAAAAAATTTGACGTCCCGACTCATAAAAAAAGTTTGGTGTCAAGATCATAAAGTTTGTAACCCTTTTGCCTCGTAGGGTAACCCAGAAAAATACAACGTCGTGCATAATGGTCAAATTTATGAGGGGGATATACGTTGGTGGCATAACACAAGTAGCCAAAAACACGAAGGTGGTTAAGATGTGGTAATTTGTGATAAAGCAATTCAAATGGAGATTTATCGGATAATAAGGGTGTAGGTAAACGATTGATTAAATACACAGCAGTCAAGACACAATCACTCCAAAAAGTCAAGGGAATATATGAATGAAAGCGCAAAGCACGTGCAACATTAAAGATATGCTGGTGTTTACGTTCAATTACACCATTTTGTTGAGATGTATAAACACAAGAGCGTTGAAATTCAACCCCTTGGGAGACAAAAAATTCCTTCAAAGAAAGAAATTCAGAACCATTATCAGTACGAAGGGTTTTGATAGTGACATTAAATTTATTTTTGACTAAGGCAAAAAAGGATTTAAGTAAAGTCTATGTTTCATAATTAAGTGATATAAAAAACACCCAAGTGCATCGAGTAAAATCATCAACAATAGTAAGAAAGTAACATGCACCAGTATGTCAGTGAACAAGATGTGGACCCCAAATATCACAATGTAATAATTCAAATGGTGATGAAGTTGATGTTCTACTTAAGGAAATGAGAATCCGAGTTTGTTTGGCCATATGAAAAATAGTGCAAGAATGATCAAATGAAGAAGATATAAATGGAAACGATTTAGATAACAATTGGCAAGCAGAGGAAGGATGTCTAAGACGATGATGCCATATGGTGGATGTATGCGTGACATGATAAGAGACAGGTATTTTGGTCAACAACGACATATAATATAGGCCTCCATTTTGCTTACCCCAACCAATCATCTTCCGCGTAGCCAAGTCCTAAATAACATAAAAATCAGTAAAGAGAATTATACAACAATGAAGAGATTTGGTGAGTTTGCTAGCAAATATTAAATTTAATTGAAAAGAAGGGACATGAAGAACATGTTCTAAGGAGATTTCTTTATTAAAAAGAATTATGCCTGTGGAATCAATAGGAACAAAAGAACCTGTGGGTAAATTGACGGAAGATATAGGAGAGAATATGTTATGAATAAAGAAAGAAGAGTCAGATGTGATGTGATCTATAGCTCCATTGTCAAGATTCCAAGAGTTAAAAAAAATAGAATTAACATACGGAGTGTTGGAAGTGTGAAATCGACCTGCTACATTATAAAAGGAATTTGGGTTTCCAGATGGAAGTTGGGACAAAGTTACCATGGCAGCAGCGAGTTGTTTGCATTGCTCCTCTGAGAGGCCAGCAAGGACGTTGAGGATGGGCCCTAAATAAGAGGAAAGGAAGGGGCTGTCTGAGAAAGAGCTGCTGGAAGACATGTGATGACGTTATGTGTTGAAAAATTGGAGCATGTATTGTTATTGCTATCACGTGACTGCTGTGGATGATTCCCAACAAGAGCATTGGAATTGTCCATGGTGCAGACAAGGGATTGAGACCCCCAAAAGTTTCAAAAGGAAAATAAAGATGTAAATCACGAGCCACTGGATTGGTGCTCTAATACTATGTAAATATTAAAGGAGTGCTCTGTTATATTATTATTCTATTGTACATAATACTATCGTTTATATACTAGGTTTACAATATCCTATTCTAGGATAATTCCTAATTATGGCTACAATCTAGATTTGACCCATAAATCTTGGGTTTTAATATAGGAAAGACAATTACAATATTTACAATTATTCAATTATAAGATTTGATTTCCATCAGTTAACAGTAAGCATAGGTATGTAAATATGTTGAGCAAACAGATTTTTTTTAATGTTTCAATTAGAAAAGAAGAACATGAATTGATAAGGAAGAATGAAGTTTCACGTGAGGTTTAGCTAAATTCAGTTAGCTTGTATAATCTTTAGCTAAGATTGTCAAAAGTGCTACGCAAACTGGATGACATAAATTATAAGTCATGAATGGTATAACAAAGCTATAAGCCACCCTTTGTTAAATTTCTTACCGCTTAAACATCCAGTTAATGGAAATTAAAGACTGCACTGCAGAGCTCCTCGCTAGTTTTCTTCTGACTTCAATTTTTTTCTGGTTGGAATGAGTTAAGTATCGGTGAATCAATCGATCAATATCATAATTATTAAAAATATTGATTTTACAATATAAAATTTTAATAATTAATTAATAATATTTATTAACAAACATATAGTTGATCCTTTTTTAATTTTGTATATAAGATCTTCCCTGAATAAATATGAAATATAGGCCATCTGTCACAAATTTGTATGGAGTAATGTTGTTTTTCCATTTTTCCCAATTTACCTTAATATATAAAAGAAGAAAAATCTATTCATTGCAATATTCTTTGAGTGGGTGGGAGAAGTTGTATAGGACAAAGTGAACATTGTCAGTAATGTGATCTTCGTTGACTGGCACTTCATTGTTTCTCATTTAAAGAAAACATAAAGAATTTTGTAAATTTCATATGAAATTTACATTAAATCTATTAACTATATGTTTTTATTAGACCTCCAACTCCATCTTTTGAATCAAATTATTTTAAATAAGGTTGGCAACTGGTCAGGTTGGGTTTGAGTTATATGACTCAAATCCAATTCAAACTTATCAATCTTGATTCAAGTTCAATCTTGCAACTTGAGCCCGAACATAATCGAAATTTATCAAACTTGAAGAGTGATTCAACTTGATCAGGCCTAAAAATTAAAAACAAAAAATGATTAAAAACAAGTGAATGAAAAGGTAGTATAAAGATAAATGCATGTTTGTAATGCTTAACATGGAATAACTATTATAAATGAAATTGTGGTTAAATATTCAAATTTTAATCAATTTAGCTAATTTAAATTCATTTTAAAGATTTATGTGTTTATATTCAACTAAATCTAACATTGAATCATTTGGAGTTACATAAAAAAGAGTTATGGTGAAATAAAGACAGAATTGTTATTTTTTGTTATGCAAATTTTATTGTAATATTGAGAACATTTATCTCTTTATATTATCATTAAGTGACTTGAAGTTGGTTATTCTAGAATTTTCATTTGATACTATAAATAGCCATATAATGCTTATATAAAGAGGAAAATAATAAAATTTCTTATGTAAGAATAGTCTTATTTCATTACGTGAATGTGTAAGTATTTGTGAGTATTTTTTTTTCCAACAAAGTGGTATTAGAGCCAATTATCTCATCAAAAGGAACCTCTATGTCTTTTTACTATTCATAACTCACCAAACTCAACTATGAGAATTGGGAAGTTAGGATGAAGACCATTTTCAATTTATAAGAAGTATGAGATATATTCAACAAAAGTTATGCGGAATCTTAAAATGAGGAAAGCTTAACTTAAGCTGAAAAAGAAGCCTTGGAGAAGCAAAAGAAGAAACATAATGCACTTACCATAATCTATCAAGGTTTAAATGAAAAATGTTTGAGAAAATAGCTAATGAAACCACATTAATGAAGGTATAGGAAACGCTAGAAAATTTGGTGATGGGAGTTGACAACGTGAAGAAGGTACAAATTCAAACTATAAACATCGAGTTTGTGAAACTCTTAATGAATGGTGGTGAATCCGTTTTAGATACTTTATAAGAGTCATATGAGTGGTAAACCAAATCAAGAGGCTTGGTGAAACTATATAAGATGTTCAAATTCTAGATAAGGTCCTACAATCTCCCAACTCAAAATTTAATTGTGTGATAGTGGCTATTGAAGAATTTAAAAATGTGAGCAATATGTCCATAAATGAGCTAAGTGGATCTTTACTAACTCATAAAGAAAGGATAAATCGTGACATGAAGGATGTACCATCAAAACAAGCTTTACTAGCAAAATTATTCTTAAAGTCCAAAGCCAATTATACATAAGGAAGTGGAATGATTGAATTGTTTTACTATAAGTGTACGATGTAGCCGTACCTAGCACTAGCAAATATCGATCTCACAAAGACTAGAATTACTAGTACTAATGATATTTTTATTATTTAGTCTAACAATATAGTGATAAAGATTGATCAAATTTAAGCTTAAAACAATAACTAAACAAATCAGTACAATTGATTAACTATAACAAAGATCAAACTAAAAAACAATAAAAGAAAACAACGGTACTCAGATAGTGAATCCCTCTAGGACTTCTTATACAAATAAGACTTCAAACATCAAGTTTAATATAAAGTTTATTGGACTGTGAAAATTTCTCATTTATGATAATATATTTTTCAAAATTATTAACAACCAATCGTAAGTTGATTAATCAGAATCTCTTCCAATTAAAACCTCTAAAATTGCATTAATTTGATTTATAATTTTTGCTATTAGGTTTGATCATAATCTAGAAGATTTATGTCAACCTATCTCTAGATTTACATGAAAATCCTTTCAACTATACTAGATCAATTCATATAAAGGATCATCTCAATTAGATGAAATCATACATGAATTAAATATATAGGCAATTCAAAAACAATAAATAACATATAATTGAACCTCAATGAAACTAAAGAATAAATTAAATTAAATTTAATCATTATAAGGTCCATCTCGGAGTTCATTTTATCTAGGTATTATAAAGGGTTTAGTTCCTAATCATATAAAACATAACATCAAAACTAAATGAAAAATAAAAAATTAAGGGAAATATGACGAAATCCCTTTTAATCTTTAAGAAATTCACTTTATATTGATAAATATCACTCCAAGAAATTCACTTTAATCTCCTTGCTTTTTCTTCGTTCTCTCTATCGTTCTAGGTCTTCTAATTGTGTGTCCCGAGTTTCCTTTCTACTTTTCTTTTCAATTTTGCATTTTATAGTTCAAAAATTAGGTTTCTAAGTGGTACATGGGCAAGAAACAAGTGTGTACTCTACTATATACTTAAAAATTACGAGATCCTCGAATTCAGAGCAAACACAAGCAAGTTCACAAGCAGGTACTTAAACACGAAAGTGTTCATGCTTGTGTAACTCTCTGAAACTTTACAACAACTTTCCTTATGTGAAACATGGTCATGTTGAAGTGCATGGGCATGTACTTTCTCATGTACTTTGTTTGCAACTTTAACTTCATTAAAACAACTCCAAATCACACAAACTTGTTCAAATTCATTCCTTTTGCTTTAGATAAGCGAGTTACGATCTAAAACAAAATATGAAAGAGTTAAATACCAAAAAAATTAAAAACAATTCAAATAAACAAGTAAAATACATTGACTATAAACATAAAAATATGAATAATTAAGTTATTTTAGAGTTAGGGTTGTTGGGCAAACTCAAGCTCGCTCTACACGAACATGTTCGAACCATGGAAACGAGTTTCCGGATTAATGGGTTAGTTTTAACCGAAAGCGTTGAATTGTTGGGCTAACCCTAAGGTCAAGGTGGAAAGAGGCGAAGTTAGGTAGCGTACATCATATGTATGTGCATCAAGAGTTGATAACCCAATGTGTGTGCATAGATCACGAGTTGATAGCACTAGTCGATAGTTGCATGATCAATGCAATTGGTATGATTGATACCTACCGATTTTTTTTATGAACTAGGCATGCAGAGGCATCACAATGGACTAAGGCTTCCCAACGAGGTTGGCACCCTAGACT